>JANEMJ010052347.1:0-46165 GCA_024361745.1 Cacatua alba
TAATTAACTTTCCCCTATATCAAGTCTGACACTTATTTCACCATCCTGCAATTGCTTGGCTGTTACTATGCATGCTTTAATAACAAGATACCTTCCAATACCTCAATTTTTCTTTCTTTGTAGGAGCTGATTTTACTTGAGCCATGAATACTCCACAATTTTTTTTACAGAACTTTTTGCAGGATTCAAATAGACTGTGAAAGAAGAGTCCAAACAGTTGCATTATTGGAGTCCTCTTTGTTGCTCATTATCACCATGCTGATGTGCACTGTCCAAACATCTTTATAAATTGCAAATGGAAAGGACAAAAGGAGAAAGAAATCGTAGTGCAAGATAAAATATACACCAATACACAAGTGTAAGTGCAAGAGTAAGTACTGGTGCATTTCAGTAAGCGGTTTAATATGAAAACACAGACATACAGATTTTTCTAATTTCCTGAAAAACAATAGCAAAGGTATTTCAGATCTACTTTGCTTTCTTCAATCCAACAATGACTACTGGCGTTAAACACCACTCGACAGAGAAAAAACATCCCTTGCTTTACATTATGCATTTTCACCTGTCTTTATCATTTCCTTTTTTCCCCATCTTTTTAAGCAAGGTGACAAGACAGCAATGTATCGACACAACTAGACACATAAGCCATCCCTCAGGGTCTCCTCACAGGGGGGAAAATGCTGCCTTGCAGAAGTTTTCTTCTTCCACTGGAGCTTTCCCTCGGATAAGGCAGCCTCTCATCCCTAGAGGGCACCCGCTGAACGCAGCGCCGGGGCACGAACCTCCTTTCCGCAGGCTCCAGGATTGATTACTTTTAACCAGCTTCCCCTCCTGTCTCTAACTGCATATCCAGCCAAACCCACCGTAACTGAAACGGTTTGGGTCATTTCCCTTGTTTTTTCCCAGCTCCTCATGTATGCACACCCAGAGAGCTTCCATAAAGTACCCCCTCCCTCACCCTGCCAAATTAAGGGGCAGCCATTTGCACCTCTTCCAACAGGTACTCCAAAGCCCCTTACCTTATGATGACAAACATGACCAGAGAGTTTCCCACCAAGCCAACAACGAACACCACCGAGTAGACAGCAGTGATGATGATGGGGATGGCAGGAGAGATGCTGGTGTGGTTATGCTGGGCATCCCCAAAGGCCCCGGTAGCATTGCTGTCATAGTCCGCCCAGCCCAGGAGCCAGCTACTGCTGGTGCTGGTGGGACGACAGGGCCCCGGGGAGCAGGTGGAGTCCAGCTCTTCCCGGAAAATCTGCACCGGAGCACCCATGGGGCAGGAGGCAGACCGGGAGGAGAGTGCAGACAGCAGGAGGTGAGTACCCTGGAGGGAGGGAAGAGGGAAAGAAACAGAAGTGCTATCACAGACATGCTATCACAGACACCAGACATTAAGACCTGTCAAACTTGTATGTGTTAAGGGGAGCTCTGCTGGGATGGGACCTGTAATTTGCCAAACAGAGATTTGAGCAAGCCACATTCGCATTAAATAATTACAAGTTTTACATCTCGCTGTGTAATGGGCAAGTGCTGTTCCCCCAGGTGCACAAGGAAAGTTTTCCTCCACTTCCAGAGATTAGACAGTGAAACAAATCAGATGGGAAACAGCTCAGTTCCACCCCCACACTTTAACCCTGTCTTTCCCATCCTCCGTATTTTAAGTCAAACTCTGTCTTAATGACAGGGCTCCTTACTGCCTAAGCTCTGCTACAAAGGGAGGGAGAGAGAAACCCACCACCTCTCTGCACATCTGCTTTGACAACCTGCCCTGAGTTATTTTTTCCCAATCCCATACCTGCTTTCAAAGAAGAGACACAATAATGACACAAAATACCTCTTTCAGTCCAGGGAAAGGAGCGGAGTCCTCAAACAGATGTTATTCACAGGAAAAGAAAAAATAAAGCAGCTCCACTTGGCTCCTGGAAGTATCACTGACCTTTTAGGACTTTGGAACCTGAGGCATCTGTACCTTTGGAGAGGCGTGCTGGTAGCAGAGCAGATTCCTGGGCATGAGCTGCAACGTGGTAGTAGCAGTTACTGCTGTTCCAGCTCCCACCACTTCTCCTTTTCCCTCTCAGGCTCCCTCTGCCTCCCTCTCGCTCTGCCAGGGCTCCAGCAGCACTCTGCACTGATGCACACGTTCTCCTCTGTCTCTGTCCCTGCAGCTCAGAAGCTCACATGACTTCTGTCTAAACACTGAGAGGCAGATAAATTAAAAGAAAGACAAGAAATAAGTTCTGCAATGAATTAATGCTTATTTTTAACACACTTTTCCAAGTTGCCTTTCCCTGTTCCCCCTGTACTCCCAGGCCTGAAGCAATGATCCTCTCAGCCTTACTGAATCCCATAGGCTTCTACACACTGAATAGACGCTGAATAAAAAGGGAATTTTCAGTTTAGATGCCTTGCCTGGTCCATCAGCTCTTTCATGTCTCAGTTCCACAATTGTGCATCCAAATCACTTCCTGCTGTGTGGCTGTGCCCCTGTTCATTTGCACTTGCAAGTTGGAGGAAATTCAGAAGCTGGCTTTGGTAAAGCAGACAGACACATGCTGATAACTGTTCTTAGTTTATTCGAGCTCTCCCACACCACGTGAGAAGTCAAGAATTCCCTGTAGCACTGCTGAAGCTCCACTCTCCTTAGGCTCCAGCTGCAGCCAGGAATGGAGAGATGGTGTGTGCAGAAACTGCATCCCTCAGGTTACCCCTAATATACTCCATCAAGCAGAGGTTGTTAAGGCATTAACCTGTGTTCAGGATATCTGCTAATTTGCACACAGACCCTGAAATCCCCATCAGGAATCCCTCTAAGTGGCAATTTCAGAGAGGCATTTCTACTTCTAAAACTTTTTTTCTTTTTTCTAAACCCACAATCAAAACAGGAAATTATGTCAGCTGTAGAGTCAAAAGTCACGTAGGAGCTTTAAAAGGTACAGAATCCCCTCTCATAGAGGCAGAGCCTTGTGCAAACATTATGATGGCTTTGGCTACAGTCACTGCTTTCTCCAGATCATCAGCATCTGCTCACTATCATCTGTGTAGAGCTGTCTAAAAGTTTCACCCTTAATGAAGATGGATAAAAATGCAAAATAGGAAAGATGTAAGAAAACATCTCTCAGCCAAATACATTTTAAGGAAGGAACACAGATCTGGGACAAAACAATTTTTTGGAAGATAAAGTGAGATACTAACATAAAATGTACCCCAGTCCTGTTTCTATACCCTGCAATCCATGAGATCTTGCAGAAGTACTGAAGGGAATTACTACTGCCATATCTTCTCATGCATAGTTTTACTTGCAATTTTCAACTTCTTGTAAACATCTTCCCTGGACATCCCCACATTCTGTCTTTAAGATAGCAGTATTTTAGCATTCATTGATAATTTATATCTTATGAGCAATCATTTTGTCACTCTGCAATTGCTACATGTGGATCAGAAACTTCTGTATGGGGAGGAAAAGTCTATTGTCACTCTCCATAAATCTAAAGCATAGATGATGTAAAAAACTGTAAGATTAATAGCAGGCTCAAAGCTTTTTCAAGCACCAGTGGTTGGACAGTAAGCTACTCTTCCTTTAGCTAAATTCTGTGCTGAAACTCTACAGTGATCTTAGACTTAGCACAAAAAAAAGATGTGCTCACAGCTACAGTCACTGACCCTTAATTGAGTGTGCATTGCAACCACATGGGACTGGAATGAGGTGGAGTTTGATCACAACACTGCAAATTATAGGGTGAGCCAGAGGCAATGGTCAAGTTGCCTGATGTTTTCTGCCTGTGTGAGCTCCAGGTTGGAAGTTCAGCTCTGGCTCTTGGTTGCTGTAGGCCTTTTACAGTTCAGTGTAAAGCAAGTACTTGTCCTAGAGAAATGCCTTTCCTGATAGTCAGGTCAAATTCCTATAAACTGTTAAAAATAATCTTTTCTTGTGTTCGCTTTCTTGACGAAAACTGTAATATCTGGATTATCAGCAGTAACTGGCCTCACTGCAGGTACTGGAAACACCTGCAATGATATTGAAACTTAAAACAAGGGCAGAGGGAGACCCATGCTCCATCACTGTCTTCCTCTCCTTCAACACATAACTGTTCAGTGCTTCTGTGCCCTTCCCAGTAGTCCTGTGGAAAGGGCCAGCAGTCTCCTGAAGTCATGAGGGATTTTTAGGTGGCTTAACCCAAACTGTCCACATGCTCATACCAAAAGTGCCTGTTCCTTCTGAGGGCTCGCGTTGGACAAAAGGCCTTGTTCTTTCAAGGGAAAGCAAGGAAAAATTCAGGGAAGAAAGACAGCATAAGAGGACAGTGTCACTGCACAGCTGCAATTTTTCTCCAGCATTGCAGTTACAAACCTGTGGCTATAATGCCCTCAGGATTCTTTTCACTATAATACTGTAGAGCCAGTGTTCACCTCACTGGACTCCGGGAAACACAACAGAAATCATATGTATTTTTTGTAATTAAAAATACAAACCCATGTAGCAAATCTCTATTGAGAGAACATAATTTAAGTTGTGAATTCCGGCTCTCCAAGGTAAAAAAAATACCACATCCAGTTGTTCAATATGGAGGCACTACGATACATGCGCATGTACAAAACCTTTGCGGTTTTTTCCCAGGTTCTCTGCTTCATTCCTATATCAACTACACAATACAGCTACATCTAAATGGAAGGACATCTATAAATTCGGAATTTTGTACCTGTAAAGTGTTTTCTGTTGCAGTCCTAGTGAAATTCTTTGAATGAATAGGGAACATGGGGGGAGAGAAATATGTGATATTTAACAAAAGCAGGTTGGAAGGGTTCACCATTGTCTTTTTTATTACCAAAAACTAAAGTAAAGAGCTGTCCCCATTAGCACACTGCTTCAAAACCTTAATAGTGTGGTGGGGCATTAATTCAGCCCTGACTCAGAGGTAAGAATGAACCGCACTGAATCATCGGCACGACTCCGTGCAGCACCCGCTCACCGCACCGCAGCAGAGATCCAGCTCTATCACTCCGGCACATGCGGGTTTTGAGTGAAAGCTGCTTAGTTGCCAACACCGTTTCACAGAAGATCGTGACACTGTCTAGGTTTATGGTAAAAATGTAGGAGAGGGTGGACCTTGAAGTTCAGCCATGAATTGTAACACTGCATACTTTGATACAAGATCATTTGTAGAGGTCACTTCACCCTAGAGGCTGGGAGGGAGGCCAGGTAGGTTTGGTGGAGCACAATATCTTAAAATTCATTTTTAGTTCATTATTGTTTTAACTACCTGACTGACCAAAGGCTACAATACTAGTGAACCTAAGTAAAGACAGAAGATGCTGGAACACGTTCTGGTGGCTCCAGTTGCCAAGGAAACAAAGTTCTCCTGTCTCTCTGCATCCAGAAATGTTAGCTCTCTGTGTGAACGCAGCTCCTGGGAAATGATGTATTTCATCCTCATCAAACACCAGCAAGGGAGAGAAAGGGAGAAAAGAGGTTCAGTAAAGGATACGTAATACTTCCTAACCAGTTTTTTTACACTTATTTTTATCATAGCAGACTAAATATTTAGCATAAGACTTGTGATTTGTCTTTTGATGGTAGAAGGCAGAGATACATTTTAAAATAAATTACTAGTAGAGATCTCCACTGTCTCCTTCAGAAACCAATCCAATGAAACCCTGAGCACCAGGACAGCCTCTGTGGCATGTACCAGGCTATGTCCACCTTCCACAGGAAAGCCCTTGGAGGGGTATGGAGAGACCAGCCACCCACAAACTGCCAACTACAGGGAGGTACTGGGCAAGTGCTGAGAGTTTTCTGACCCTAACACTTTAAAAAGGAGGGGTGTTGTACAGATAAGAGTTAACTGGCAACAAGGAGGTCAGTGGCTGGGATTAAGGAGTTCAGCAGGTCATAACAGGAGGCCATCTGTTCTGCTTGGCTGTTGCCTTGACTCTCCCCAGCAGCACCATCTATCAAGGGCCTCAGCTAGAAGTTCTATAACTTCCCTTTTCTGTAGCAGGCTACAGCTGTGACTCTCACAGGAGACGTGAGGATGCTGAGAGTGGCTGAACATGAGCTAAAGAACAACTTCCAGTGTTTCTCTTTTAAAGAAAAATATCTAGTATTCCTCAGATACCTGTAGGATAGACACAGATATCTGAGCTACAGACCAGCTCATCTAATACAGATTTATTATTTTTTCTTAACTAATCAACTAACTAACTAAATAACAATTAAGTCTAATTATTATTTGCAAATAGTGGAAGCACAGTTCTGCTGATAGCTGGCATACTGCTCCAGGGAGGGAATGGGGAATCAGCTAACACAACCCAAACTTCCACCTAGCTTCAACTCGGAGACACAAAATGATATTGATACCATTGGTAAGTTTTATGGGAATAAATAAAGGCCACTTTAACATTAGTCATGTGGTTTCATTTTAGGATGATCCCAGCGGATTGTGTGGGATAAATACTGACTTCTCCCCAAACAGCTCAAGTTCCTGCAGAGCCTTCTCTTTACCTTTTTGACAAGAAGGATGATTCATTTTCAGGAGGTAAGAATTGTGTTGGTTATATGCCAGTGATATCTAAATCTTAATCTTGTTTTTTTCAGACTTAGAATTGCTTGTTGGCTCTTTCTGATGCCTGGCAGAAGTAAGAATCAGACTTATAAATGATGCAGCTGAAGATAGAGGAAAGTAAATTTTATTTACACAGCCCCTTCCAACTCCCCTGCCTCCTGCTTTTAACACCTTCATTCATATGTACTCAATGGGTTAGATGCAACAGTGTTGTGATGGAAGAGGGGTGAAAATTTCTTTTCTAACAGACGAGGAGGGGAAGGAAAAGAAACTCTCTAGAAGTGTAACACAGAAAACTGCAAGAGCAACTCAAGCTGAACAAAACTTACAGAGGGAGAAAAGGTTCACAAGGTATCATTAGTGCAACCAAAGGCACCAAGCAGAAACATCGAGTGTAAATTAAGATATTGGCAGGGGAACAAAGAAAATCGTCAAAGGCTTAGATATTACACTGAAGCATACCCTGTGTATGGGTTATCTTCACCTTTCTTCTGATTTCACCTCTTCTACAGCTAGTATAACTGCCTATTATTTCAAATCAGCGTATTCATGAATTAAATGGCACAAAGGCAGTTCCTTTTTATTTGAATAAATTAGACTCTCATACCAGCTAATTTTCCAAAGTACTTTTCAATTGCAGTAAAATAAGATTACTAATTGCTTTAGGATGCTAATTGCTTTACGTACTGAAGGGGTTTTTTTTTTAGTAAATGCAAAGTTCCTTTGAAACCTCAAGAATACAAAGTATTTTAGCTCCCAATGGTTTTACTTTCATTGTTTCAACAGCATGCTTTAAGTGAAGACACCAGCTTGTCTTTACTGCCTGTGACTTCTTACTTGCTTTGTTATTCAAAGTGGCAGAAACTGCTGCTTTCTACCAGAAGGGAGAGTAGAATGGCCAGTCAGGCATTTTTCACTGCTGGCTGTTAAAGATAGAACAATCTGGGTTTTATCCACACAGGTTATTAAAAGACAAGGCATCAAAACATGCACAGAAGTGTTTATTTCATATAACACAAACGAATTGCTGATTAGCTTTAGAAAACATGAGACATGCATATAGCCTGTAATGTTCCAGACAACATGTAACCATCTGGCTCGTTTGGATCCCACAGGCAGAAACTCTCCAAAAAAATAGTCACTTTAGAGGGACTGAGCCCAACAACCAGCTTCTTATGCAGATATACTATTTCTAAGAAAATCTGCATCATAACTAAAAACTATTTCACTCCTAAGATACACTTACAGGTAACCAGAATGTAAACACTTTTTATAGGTGTTTTACCGCTCTAAGTAATTTTGCACAACCAGCAGACAAATTCCCTGAGACTGTGGTCAACCGGCAAAGACATCATCTTGTATAAGAAGACAAGCCAGAAAAGCTCAAGATTTGCAAATAACCCATTCTTGAACACAAGTTTTGTAGAAACTATGTATTTTGATGGCGCTTTATTACTGCCAAAGATGGAGTGTGGATAGACGTACAGGGAGAGGGAGAGAGAGGGAGCTCCAGCAGCTGAGGCTGGCAAATGAGCTGCTGGTTAGGCTTACAGAAACAGCCCATCTTCAGGCTTTAGTCTTTCCTCTGGGAGCCAGTCCATAGTAGATAAACAAATATTTAGAAGAAGACAGATTGCTCTCTAATCTAGTAGCCAAAGGTCTTGCTAGACGTGTAGAAAGCCAAAGCTCACCTCCTTGCTCCAAACCAGATATAATAGCTGGCTTGATCTCCCACTTCTGGCCAAGTTATGTTTCATCCAAAATATTCACACTTAAATTGCTAATAGGAATTTAACCAGCAAATTCTAGCAATAAAACTTATATATTTCAACATAAATGATAAAATCATCTCACTATATTTTTAGGTGTGAATCTGTGTCTTGCTTCAGTCATTTAAATCTGAAGTTTTGACTCCAGATTTTAAACAGTATTTACCTTGAGTTTTACAGAGTGTTTATGGGATGTACAGTTTAAAACCACATGATGCTTCTAGAATGCTTAATCCACTGCTTAAATTAATGAAGAGTTAGGAGAACCTCCAAAACTATTCAGATTAAATTTATTGTGTTAGCAGTCAGCAATAACTTCAGACAAAATTATGTGTCCTCTACAAGATAGTTTTATTATTTATGATGTTAAAATTTATATGGAAGAGTCTAAAATTATAAAGAAAATTTTAAGATCAATTATGTGCTTCTGGAATAATCAGGCAAGTGTAACAGGATTAAAATACTTAGTACAGCACTGCAAAATCTGTATCCTTCTCATGCTGCATGGCAGTGACCCATGCAGTATTGTTTCAGAAATCACAACATACACATGTCATCTCAGAAGAGAGCTTCAGAGATTGTTTTAGATGATCACAGGGATGGATCCTGGTTCCAAAAAATGAGGGTTTGGCTTTTATAGTCAATTCTACTGAGTGCAAAGGATCATGATGAGGTGTTCTTCTTTATGCTTTTCAGAACAATGCAGGATACCTCATCATTAACCTTCCCTCCATTATTATAAATACTGAAAATATAGGACCATCTTTTATGAATCGAACAGGAAGAAAGAAGAGAAAAAACCTGCTCTCCTATGAGAGAGGTGGCACTTTAAATTTTGTGTATAGTCTGAACAATAAAAGAATGGCAAGAATGAACTGTTTGAAAGTAGATAGAATCAGACAGAGGCCTCTGCTCCTGTACCTTTGTTGTCTCCGGAAATAAACATGAAATGAACCCAAGGCTGCTGCAAAGAACTACATTCCTATGTTTCTGTTAAGTGTCTTGGGAGGGGGGGAAGCAGATAAGTTGGTCTCATAATTAGATTTTCTCTTCTTTTGTGTGTCTATGGCAACAAAATAACCACAGATCTTCGGAGTTCATGGTCATCCCTGCTGCCCAGCCCAGCCCTGTGGTCAAGATCAGTCCCACAGTCCCTGGAAGTGCTTCCCGCAGGCATGCTGGGTTTAGGTGAAGGTCCTCTTTCATGGATGTTGCCATGGAAGCTTCTTAGTAACTCAGCTCTGATAAGCCTTTACTGTGCTATTACCAGCTGGCAGTTTGCCTCAAAAAGCCTAGAGACCCTCAGCACTGTGATTAATCTGAAAGACCTGTGGCGTGTTTCAGCTGACACTAGTATTATGCGCTTGTGGCCTTGGCTTGTTAGCTCTTCATTCAAACTGCTGATTTTCCTGGTCACCCATTCTCCCTGTAATTGCTACTAGGAATTCCATACTATTTATCCCCATGGGTTAGTATGTTATACCAAACAACTGTATATTAAGGAAAAAATCATAAAGAAATACAATAAATATTTAATGATAAACAGCTGTAACACAATCATTTCTGCATACCTAAGGTACTAAGTGATAATCAGGTGAAACTGTAATCTTATCTATAGAGTGTGAGCTTTCTACAGACATCATTTCTGCAGCAACTTATTCCAACAAATTGAAGGACAGTTTTATTTAGTATTTTGCAGACTATGTTCATGAATATTGTTCTATTGCAGATTTTGTCACTTAAAAGAATGAATGAGGCTTTACGATTTCCAGATTAATAACTCCTCCTGGAGAGGTGTATGTGGGAAAGGATCCAGGTTGAACATTTTTGAAGTGATGTGCCTATATACGTACAGCCACTGCTTTCCCTCTGTGATTGCCCCACTTCACTTTATAGCAATGCAGTAAATGGACAATTTTCATCATAATTTTGTGTCCAGGTAGGTAAAAGATTTTTAAATCCCCAGCTTTTATTTCCCTGTGGGCCTTGTTCTGTGCATTACTGAACACGACTATATGAATTCTGCCAGAAAAATTGTTTGAACCAGCCCTGCATGGAGGAAGAAGGGAAATGCCATTATAGATGGGATTTTTTTGCATTTTGTACATTCTGATTAATTCTAACACAGTGTTTTACAAACTGCTCAGCACCGCAATACTGCTGTGAGACAAATACAGTAAAAAGGCTCACTGTCAGTAAAACAGAGAAAACACAGAAAGGTTGTACTGTGCTTCCAGACACACTGAAGGAATCGGTAAAAGCGCCAGAAGCAGACTTGAAAGTCCCTGCTTTTTAGCTCTACTTAGTCCCTCCTTTACCAGATCATTTCTGCCAGCTTTCATTCCTATTCCTAAAGGTTTTCCCTGTGTTAATATCACTGGCTAATCATGCATCAGACCTGTGAACCCTCTAGGAGTCAAATAGTCCATCTGTATCAGAAGCTATCCACTAAAGGCTTGCAGGGCTTAGTCCAATTAGCCCTGTTAGTAAGGCCCTACGGGACAGGCCTTTTAAGATAGATTATTTTTCTGTGATTCCAGATCAATAAGAAGGATAGAAAATAAAAGCCCGCCTAACTCCATGCTCTGTGGAAATATCTATCCTTAGTATTTCACACCACCTGTGTATTCACTTTTATAGTCTAAATAAAGCTCTTTACCATGTAGGAGAATGAAAGGATTATGTGAGCAATTAAACTCTAGAGCAACAGGAATTTTTCTGGTATAAAATCCATATCCTGCTGTAACTTTATGACAGAAAGTATTATTCATTACTGTGCATGAGAATAATTTCAGAAACTGAGCAACAGCAGTATTAGCAGCTAACTAATGCCTCAGACACCAGTCTTTAAAAAAAAAGGTTTCCATAAATAACAATAGATACTCAATATATATATAATTGATAATTAGCACTTGCTTTGCTACTTTCCCTTGAAAGAGATAAGCAACAATTAATACAACTATAAAACCTCCAAAATATGCTGTTCGTCTTTCTAGTTTTCATTTTACTTCCCAGAAGGTAAATGGATTGTATATGATTTATCAAACTTACATTTTGGTAACACTTTGTACATCTTTGTGGTTTGAAGATCTCTTAGGAAGTATGAATTGATACATGACAGAGAGCAAATCTTCAAAGCGGTTTAACCTTTTCAGTGGAACCATGAAACAAGAAAAGCCGTAAATAAGAAAGGATGACACATTTAATTCTGACACTAATGTATCTATATGGTGCAACCACTACAGATATGAATTACAACTGCCAAATTATAACTTACCTCTTGGGAAAGATTAAAATTTGGGGCTTTAAAATTCTATCAGATATTAAAACAGAATTGAAAAATGGCTCCAAAGTAATTTATTGACTGCTAAAAACCAGCAAAAGTTGGCTCCATAGCTCGCCTTCTAAGATCAAAGATGCACGTATTTTGCCCCTCAAATACTATAAGTGGACATGTCCTTCTTCCAATGATCATCTCCCCACACTGCACTGGTATTACACGTTTCCCATTCTTATTTTTAAGAAAGTGTTTTGTCTTTATTTTACACTCAGCAGAAAATAAATATTTTCATTTCAAGCAGTTCTGCTGCAACTAAATTCTGAACATAAAACTACTAATGTCTTACCCATTAGATCCAAACTTAATTTCTACCGTATACCTTATTGCGTTTTGAGATACAGACATAGACATATGTAGAAGACGTAATATGAGGTAATAGCTTCCCTGGTTCAAATTTGGATTTTTTACCCTTTGGAGTACTAAATTTATCCTAACCTGATGAGCTTAGTGAGTCTTCCTCATTAAAAAAATAACATTCTATAACTGTCAAGTGTTTCATTTATGCAGCTTAAATACAGTTTTATATCATAGAATCATAAATCATAAAATAGTTTGGGTTGGTAAGGACCTTAAGATCAGCTAGTTTGTGGACAGGGATGCCTCACACTAGACCATGTCACCCAAGGCTCTGTCCAGCCTGGCCTTGAACACTTCCAGGGATGGAACATTTACCACTTCTTTGGGCAACCTGTGCCAGTGTCTCACCACCCTCACAGTAAAAATATATAAAAAATCATTGATAGGTGATATTAAACATCTTCTGAGAGTTTTATACAGTTTTACTGCCACTATCATTCCCCTTTTCATGTAAAGTCAAATTGTCAGTGGTTAAAAATCATCAGACTCACAAAAGACAGGTAATGCCTGGTTAGCAAGGAGAACAGTACCAGAATGAATAATATTTTAAAAGCATATTTAACCTACCCTGGCTTAAATATGCTTCCATTGAAAGTTGGGAAAACAGAATAAACATTCAAAACGTGCTTCCACTGAAAAATGTTCCCAGCGACTTTGATGGCTACAATTATTTGGCAGGATCAAGCCATTTTGCTGAATCACCAAGTTCAGCAAAATAAGCCCAAATTTGTGGGCTTACTCACCTTGCCCCACAGCAGCCAACAAAAAAGCATCATCAGCAATCCCTGGAGGAAAATAAGTGACCTTCCAAGAAAAGTCTCCTCCTGCCCCTTCCCATAGCCCCCAGTGAAGGGCTGCTCCCAGGGGGTTTAAAATCAACCTTTAAGAAGTTAAAGCTGCAGCAGGTAGAGATGCTCAACCATTGTCCTCTCTGACACACTATTTTTCACTTTTCAGACAAAATTTTATTACTGGATCTGTTTGTTTTTTTCATCATGCTAACTTTTGGTCTTTAGCTTAATGATTTTGAGAGAAATTGGCAAAGAAGAAAAGCATTCAGCCACTTTGGAGAAGAAAGGCAGTTTGGTTTTGCCTCGTTTCTTTGCTAAGGCCCTCTGGTACTAACACACTAGTGGAAAAACTTCATGTTTTAAAAGAATGGAATCACCTTGAACTGTGAGAGCACTGCTCGTATGAAACTTTCCCTAAACGATGTTGTGCTGAAAGCTTTTGAAAAATCTCACTTAGTAAGTGCTGCGAAGGGGCTTGTCAGACCTTGGGAAGGTGACATCTCCACAGTCTGCTTGCCCTGCGCAGGTTGACTCCAACTGAACACAGCAACCTCAGCTCACCAGACCTGCCCCACTGTCAAGGCAGCGGAGAGGAAAAGAAAGAGAAGTACAGAGAGAAAGGAAGGAAAAGAGGATTATAAGGCTGGGGGGACTGGACAAAGAAAGAGGCACAGGCAGATAAAAGCAGCTGGCTGTTTGCCTGCTGCCTTCACTTAGAATAAGACAGAACAACTGTAGAAACTGAATGGAAAACCTGAATTTTGATTTTAACCTCTGTAGAGAGAGTGTGGAATAGGAAAATAGCCTGTGATTGTTTTTTAGCTTGTGAACAGAGACGGTAAACATTATAGTTCTGATCACTTGAACAGCTTTTTTTTTTCCTGTTCCACTTTAGCAGTTATTTCCTAGCATAACCAGTCAACACGCAAATAATTGAATAACATAGAATAAATCCAGATGAAAAATGCAAAGATTTGAATTATATGTCTCCAGGATTTTCCAAAATCCAGCCACAAGGCAGTAACTTTCAAAAGCTTTGATTTGTCTGGCCTGGAGCAAGCCCAAGTCTCAAGGCTTTCCAAGTCAGACTACAGGGAATTACTACTACTATTTTCCGGTCTATCTTACTGCTCATCCTTTTCTTCAACAGGCATTATTCAGCAGGACAACTCCCAACCAAAACACATTCAATCATTATGTTCATGCTTTCCTCCATGCTGCCTTTTTACTTCAGGAGTCCATAGGAAATACCATATAAATATTTATTTTCCATCTCATTGCAAGGTGGATGAGAAAATTAACCTTTTTGCACTCATATTTAATAAGTTTATTTAAAAAAAAAAAAAAAGATGTTTTGAAGTAAATCACCCAAATAAGTTGAAATTAGACTTGTTGCTCATGAACACCCTCAGCTCCACCACTGTGAAATCAACTTCTTTTTTTGGCATTAGCAAAACAAAAATTTACCCAAAGGAGCAGAAAGTTTACCCTGGGTTGAAGGCTTATTTCCCCTTCCTCTGTCTTTCCTTTCCAGTTTTCTCCCCTCAAAACCCTGGAGTCTTTGGTCCAAAAATGTATTTGGAGAAATAAGCAGACACTACTTCACAAATCAGCTAGGTACCTCAAGTAGCCAATAAGACTAATAAAATTGAGGTAATAAAAGCTAGAGTAAAAATAGAAGGAACATCCTGACCACTTTTCAGTTAACGGAAAAACATCCATTGACTGCTTCACCCTCATGAGTGTTCCTATAATTTCCAGCATTTATGGGTTTCAGAAAACAGAAAATTAAATTTTTAGTACATGAAAGAGGGTATTTTTCTACACTGAATTCTTCCTAACTGCATATTCTGCCTTCTTTAGATGGTTTTTCACCTAGCTCTTATGTTGAAAATGTTGCATGTAGGTTTTCACAAGAAGAATTTGGTGAATTACTTCTTTGCTATTGATAAAAAGATCTGAATTTGGAAGGACAGTTACACTGGCATTTGAGTGCTTCTAATTAAATCTGCATAAATTTACCACCATGTATAAGTGCCTAAGGAAAACAACATTCATTTAGTATGAAACTTTTTTGGTTTTGTTTTTGTTTTTTTTAATTTTCAAGCCTATGTTATTATGAACATGATTAAATAAACTGTTTAATATTTGAAAGAGGGATAAAGGATGGATGTTAGGTGGGGGTTTTTTAACACTAGAAGAAATGTACAGATAAAGAACATTTATTTTGCAATAGGCTAACGCAATCTCCATTGCTAATCCAGAATGCAAAGTTATTAACCAACGTAACAGTCTACTTAATTTATATATGTTCTACAGAGGTGACATGCTTTTAGTCTAGAGAAAAATTTAGAGCAACATGTTGTTACTGAAGTTAATCAACATGCTATCCTCAGAGAACCACTCAATCACAGACTTAGAGACAGCAATGGATTGGCAAAAATGTGCTGATCCCAGTGAATAAATGATGCTCTCTTCTCCATCCAGACATTTGATTTCACTAAACTCATCTTACATGTATGAAGTCCTTCTGATTATTCTTGTGACAAGCTGGGTTAAAATTAGCCAATGGATTTAAAAGTCATTAGGAGAGACAGACAGAGAGATACATGTGACAGTTAGTTTGCAATTTGATAACCTTCTGAATTGTAAGCGTTCTGTATGTAGTACAATAAGACTATGGCACTGCCAATCATGGCATACCTTCAAAATTAACCAGTTTCCTATGGTTGGAGATTGGAAGAAGATACTGTTCTGAAAGCAATGTTATCCTACCCTCCAATTCCAAGAGTTCAGATTTTATAAGTAGGAACTGGCCTCAGAGAAGTTAAAGATGCATTGAAATTTCTCCTCACTCGAGATAATTGAATGCACAAAAATGAGTCCTTATAGTGGAATGCACCAGTGAAGTGGATTGTAGCAACAGCAGAAGGAATTATCTTCTAGCAATGACCATCTAATCTATCTTCTTGATAGGTACAAAGTATTGACAGAGACTGCAACACAAATTCGGATCCACTGCTTCCACCTGTCAAAAGAGGGAAATGACATTAACTGCCACAAAAGATGAAGAATGTCTGAGCAAGGAAAATGGAAAAGAAAGTCACTGAGGAAAAGGAAAAGACACGGAATTAAAAAAAGACTTTGAAGATGAGCTCAGTTACAAGAAAAAATGTCAATAAAAAAACAAATGTATGTGACAACAAATCCATAACGAGTTTTTTACAAGAAAGACATAGATCAGAGGAAGGCCACAAAAATGATTAGAGGGATGGAACATCTCTGCTATGAAGAAAGGCTGGGATGATTGGAGTTGTTTAGTCTAGAGACGGCTCTGGGGAGACCTTGTTGCTGCCTTTCCACATTTAAAGGGAGCTTATAAGAAAGATGGAGAAAGGCTTTTCACCTGGCCTATAGTGACAGTACAAGTGGTAACAGTAAACAGAGACTAGGTTTAGATTGGACAAAAGATTTTTTATTGTGAGAGTGGTGAGACACTGAACATGTTGCCCAGAGAAGTTGTGCATGTCCCAGCCCTGGCAGTGTTCAAGGCCAGGTTGGATAGTGCTTTGAGCAGCCTGGTCCCTGCCAATGGCAGGGTGGGGTGGAACTAGATAGTCTTCCGTTACTGAGCCAACAAGGTCCAGTTTTGGGGCAGAGAGCCAGGAGTTATTTCCTGATCTTCACCTGGACCTACTGCCTTTAGGACAGGAGATTTTCTGCATTACTGCCCCTTCATTACCTTATTGCTCTCTTTCTGAATCAGCTGGTGTGATACTGCCTTGTGGAAGAAAAGCCACAACTGGAGAATTGTTGATCCATTTTTGCATAAGCTTTTTTTTTACTGCGAGTTGTGAAGGGCTGTGCTGCAGCACTGAAACACCACAGAAAAGGAAGGCTGCTTTATCCTAAGTAAATGCTGAAAAGGGAGCACCAGAGCTGGTAGCCATTCTGCTGCCATGGGAGCAGCTAAACATCATAAAGAAAGTATGACGTCATTGGTATCCACTTTGCATACAATGACCATTTGTATTTGCACCCGTTTTATTAGTATGTCAGCCAGTGGCCATTTAAAATGTAATTTTGACAGTGTGAAGAACTACGCTATTATCAGACCATTGGCTTCACCTTGATTTGACACTAAAATTCAGAAAGGGGAGCAAACAACTTGGAAATATTACCTGTTCTAAGGAAAGGTCATATCTTAGTCATATCTTCACAAAACAGCATGATGTTGATTGCTTTCAGTTCAATAATTATTTTATACTTGCCTCCTTGTTTAAACTCTAAGTAATCATGGTTACTTTGGCTTTCTTTATTATAAGTGAACATTGATATTTTTTTCTTTCCTACTTAGTTTTACATCCTTTATATTTTTACAGCTGACAAGATTGATAGTAGGACTAATCTTACAATCTACTTTTTATTTTAGTTATATTTATCATACATTATTTTTACCAAATCTCTGAAAGGCTTGTAAAAGATACTCTACAAAAAATATAAATACTTACTTTATCTGGAAAATTAGGTTTCAGGATCAGTAAGAAACAGGATACAAGGATCTGAAACAGAGAAATCATTTTGGCAAAAGTAGATTATTGCACTGATAAAACTGTAATCAGTAACAGAAAAGATTAGAGAATTTTTTAGATATGGAAATGAATACAGACTGAAGTTGTTTTACAAAAACACATTTCAAAAGCAAGCAGAAGTCTTGGGATGTTCTTAAATCACAGGGGAAAGAGAGTAATCCTCAAGAATGATGGCAGACTTGCACTGAAATTTTTCTTTGCAAAGGGTAATATATGCAAAAGACAACAGAGAAAATACATCCTATCCACATGTGGGGCAGGAGCACAGCCAGGCACAACAGCCTGCAAATACTTCTGACATGGAGAATAATACTGCCCTAAAGAGCGCAGAACAGACCTTATAGTGTCCTTATGTTTGGATACCTTCGTGTTTGGCCTTTGCTACATCATGGCCCTAATTACTGGATTGGAAGCTAGCGGGAAAATGAAGGATACCTGTCTCTACCCACAAGCTACTTTTGCTGCTCTTAATGGTAAGAGACATATTAGAGTCAACTGGATAAATGATAGGAGCATTCCTTCTGCCTAACCCATCTATCCACTATATTACTATCTAGTATGAATTTATCGCATTGCACTTTTTTGCCCTTTTTTTTTTTAATTAAGGTCTCTCTAGTATTTTAGACCTCTCCTCTGACATTTATGTGTCAGTAACTCCCAAAATTACTTTGTCCTAACCTGTCTCTTCCATATTGTAAATTTTCAATTAAAAAAGAAGTGCGATGAGAAGCTTTTAATATCCATAACAAACCACACTGCTGCCATTACACAGACAGCAAGGAAACTCATTATCTCTTGGTAGCGTATGCTACTTCTGTACAGCACAGAGTCTCAAAGTCACTGAGTCACCCCAACCTAGAGGATTTAAATAATTCCCAAACTTTAGTTCCAAGTGAGATAGAAATGCCAAAGCCTGTCTCCTGTAAGACAAGAATGCCACAGGAAACTCAGGGCAAGCAGCGACTCATGGTCATACCTGGTTTCACTACACACAGCCAAGACAACCATTGCACTGAAAAGCGCTTGACCAATCACATTCACAGAAGCATTTTGAACATCACCAGGTTCTTATTCCACATCCACTGTAGCATTAGTGCTTGCAAGCAGCATGCTTAGCACAAACTCAAATTAAGATCCTGTATAATGAGCTTCCTACGCATAGAGAGTGGTGGACTATGTCTGCTGCAAATTGCTTATACATTAAAAAGACCAAGCACCAACAAGGCTTGGCTGACCACATGCTGAGGATGGCACTAGATCAGAAAGTCACATTATTTCTCTTAAACCTAAAACAACAAACTATGAGTAACTCAAATCATGAAGTTCTCTTTAAGGGTGCACTATGGAGGGGAATTCAGTCCAAGTGTTAAATCAGTTTGAAGAAAAGCCCAAATCATACTCATGGCTATAAACCATGTAACTGACACTGACTCTTCTAAAAGAAAGTATTGTTGCTAAACCCAAAAGTCCACTAGAGTGTTCTATAAGGAATGCTTGGCTCAACCAGCCTTCTGTTGCTAGGAGGTCAATAAAATGCTTCATAAGTTTTGGGATTGTTAATAGGTCTTGATGAATAAATTAGTCTATAGCCACTGTAAGCAGGTTTTATTCCTTGCTTCCTCTAAAATGTTAATAGTCAGTTTTAACAACCACATAGCTCAAATGGTTTGTGCTATTTGATTAAACAAGTACTTCATGCCTACAAACTCTCCTTGTGTTATTCCCTAACATGATATTAAAGTTATTCTTAAATACAGAAGGAAGAGTCTTGAGAACTGAAATCTACGTTTCTAAGAAATCCACATTGATTCAGTACATGTTAAACTCTGGTGTTGCATAGAGAAAGTTCAGAACATCTCTGCTGCTCTAAGGAGATTATAGTCCTACCGGGATCCGAAAAATTTATTGGAGTTTTGCAGACAGCTATTTTTTTCCCTTCTCTGGCTGGATTATATTCTGTCTGCAGAGAACGAAGGAAGGTCTCCTTGACCTTCTAAAGTTGACTGTGATAACTGTGTTAAATTCCACTCTTATTAAACTAATTAAACTTCATGGACCTTTTCTTCCTTGTCTCTGTTTGTTTGCTATCTAAAAATTCATCTTTAGATACAAAATTTGCTTTGAAATTGCTGTAACATTTAAGTCATCCATTGTGTCAGTACATATCTACACATGAAAATAAAAAATAATTTTAAATTCAAGTTATTTTTCACCCTAAGTGATAAAAAATAAAAAATAAAAAATATCTACACAGATAGTTCCTTTCATTGTATTTGGAGTACTGTTCCAGTTCATAGGGTACTGCAAGAATGGCATCATTGATTTTCATGGTTATTGTGTCTCAATGCAGTATGTATCAATTTAGAAATAAAAAGGCAGCTTTCTAATCATCTGCACCTCGGAGACTCAACATAAACTTAGAAGACTGGGAGGTTTTTATGTTCTTTATGACCAGGAATAAACATTCTGTAGCCCAAATCTTACCCTTGCTTATAGTTCAGTAATTCCAGTGTTTTCATCAGCTACTTTTGGAAACAGTTTTTAACACTATCACATCCTGGGATACCATAAGATTCATCAGCTCATCATCTCCTTCAGCAGAGGGTGCCTATCATACCAGCTAGTATTTCTTTAGTGTGACACTAACTGTGGCTTTGCCTGCAGAACAGTCATGTTTTCAAACAAACATCATCAAAAGGTCTTTGATGATGTTTCAATGATGAGGTTCTTAAGGTTTACCCTAGGAGTCCCTGGGTTTTCTAGCAAGGAACTTCTGACGATAATAAAACAGGTAATTATAAACATCTAATTTATTTCCATACAACTGCCATTATCTAGGACAGGGGCAAGGCGATTATTAATATGCTCTAACAAAATGTTTTACATACTTTCTTCCTTGTAAGAAGGTCTGAGGTTGAAATCCCAGACTCATTAAATCCAGTCTGATTGTATCCAAAATCATCAGCCATAGTCTGTCACTTCTGCCAATGTCTCAGCCTCTTAAGAATGAAAGGGTGTGAGGAAACCAGGTAGAAGTTTTTCAAGCAGCTACAAGTGCTGGGAATGTTCTTTGGTGAAACTATGTAAGAGTTTTCCCTTTGATAGAGCCCAGCTATGCTTTTTAACCTTGCAAAGATGTCTGCTCTTTAACGTCCAGTTGGTTGCACACTAGAACTTGAAATGAGTATGTTTTGCACTGATACTGAAAAAAAAGATAAAAATTGAAGGATGGGTTTAGACACACAGAGTATGCAAAATCTTGACCACTCTGCTGTGCCTGTAATGCCAGCAGAAACATTAATTCCCCTGCTGTTAGTGTGCTGAATCCCTCATGGTCTGGAGCATGTTTTCCTTCACTGTAGTCAGCAAGACCCCCACCAGCACAGCTCGGAACCACGTGCTGCCTTAGCCCTGTGCTACTTCAGGGAATAGAAGTGTGACATGTACTTCCATGTGCTACAGAGATGAAGTTATACAAGCCTCCAATGTCGCAAAGCTTGCCCAGTATCCACCACGTTGTTTGGTTGGTTGGTCGGTTGATCGGGTTTTTTTCAATGCTTTTAAACTTTACCACAAATAATTCTAGCTATGATCTTCCGTTTTACATCAAAAACCAGAAGTCCTACCAACCACAACTTTTTGGCACAAACCAGTTAAGATATCAGTCCAGCAAGACAATATATATTTATCATAGGATGCCTTTATGTCAGTGCTATTACCATTATAAATGTCCACTCAAAGTTAACCAACCCATTTTCTGCCATCTGGTTTTCTCTTGAAATCTTGCTTGAACTCAAAAATCCAGTCCAGACTGAAGACTCACTTGTCCTTTCAAATGTATAAAAATTTCCAGTTTGTATCTTATACTAAACAATTTTAGTTTGAACAAATGACTGAACAAACATCTGTCACAGAACCTTACCACAGCAACTATTCAAGCCAAACACCAAAAAAACAAAGTAGTAGGACATGAAGTATGACATCTATCTTGTAATGTCCACACATATTTGTAACAAACAAAAAAAACCCGTTTAATCTCAAAAGATCCTTCAGTGCACATGCATTACCATGGAGATTTTAAAGGAGATGAACTGTTTTGTTACCCTCAGGATTTCAGCTTCATGCAGGGAACATATTCAGGAGATAGATGTAGTGAAAAGATCAGTACAGCTTTATTCATTAAGATTGACATGAGCTATGCCAAGAGCACCCCAATGCCATCGCCGCAGTTGTGGGATCCGGCGGGAGTTCTGATTCCAATTTAATCTCAGCCCTGAATTTCTTTGTTGTCTTGAGCAAGTCCTGCTGGGTATCACATTTGTTAAGGGAAGGCAGCAATTTCCCTTAACCTCACAATGACAGGTTAATGTTGAATTAAATAGCATCTTTCTCCAAGCAAGCATTTGCTTAAAACTGAAAAGTTGTAAAAGAAAAAAAAATTCTTAATTCAATGCTGGGTGAAAATAAGAAGTTGTACGGTCTGTGTGACAACGCCTCGCTCCACTCTGAGCTTGTGGTATGTATAAATGTATAAAACTTATGCCTTTTATACCAGACTCTTTAATTTACCACCTATCACAATTCCCTGTCTCCTTGGTTAGGAAGAAAGGTGAACGAATCACACATATATTCATTATCCATTCAGTGTCCACTCACTTCTGAACTTGGTCAAATCAGAAACCACTCAGTTCAGAACCAAGCTGAAATCAGATTTGTTTTCCAAATTTTTGTTCTTCTCCCCTATCCCCAACTGGTTCTTAAATGGTGCCTATATTCCTTGTGCCTTTGCAGTGCTTTGACCTTCACTGACTGCCAGGTGCCCACCCAGTTGCTCTCTCACTCCCAGTCCTCAGCAGCACAGGGAGAAAAAATGAGATGGAAAATCTCATGTGTTGAGGTAAGGACAAGGAGATCACTCACCAAGGGCTGCAGTTCCTGCTGGAAAACCTGCTCCTGTGTGGGCTCCTCTCCAGGGGCTACCGCTCCTGCCAGGGCTGCAGGGGACACATTCACCTGCTGCAGTGCAGGATCCTCCACAGACTACAGCGTGGCTATCTGCTTTCTTATGGTCCTCCATTTGCTGCAGGGGCACAGCCTGCTTCACCATGGTCTGCACATTGGGCTGCAGGGGAATCTCTGCTCTGGTGGCTGGAGCACCTCCTCCCATCCTTCTTCAGTCACCTTGATGTTTGCAGGACTGTTTCTCTCTCATTTTCTCACTCCTCTCTCACAGTTGCTGCACATCATTTTTACCCTTTCTTCAATGTCTTTTACAGCTTTGGGTAGTGGTGGGTCCATGTTGGAGACATCTGGAACTGGATCTGTCTGACATGGGGGCAACACCTGATCTCTTCTCACAGAGGCCATCCCTGCAGCCTCCCCCAGTACCAAAACCTTGACACATAAATACAGTCTCATAGGCTTTCTTGCATCTTTCGCAATCTATTGGAATACTAGTTCACGCTAGGCCACCGGTATGTACACATCAAAACTTTGAGGTACCTCAGACTCTTTGTGTGTACATGAGAAACTATGAGAAAAGAAACTAAGGATTCATAAAAAGCTGTGGAATCCTAGGGAAAAGGTGCTGAAGAATTCTCCTTATACTTTATAGGGAAGAGAGAAATATTTCATTAATCTTCTTGCAAACTATTTGCTCCAATATCTCTGACATTTGATGAAGACAATATTTATAATTTTCCTCCATGACACTGCATCGTTAATGTTTAGTACCACTTGAATGACATGACACTTTTTAAAACCCACTGTGAAGGCAGTAAATCAGTCTACTGCTTAGAACAGATAAAATTCATTATTCAAGCACCAGTGTTATTGACAGTATATCATAAAGGTCAAATGAGCAGATTAAAAACTTGCAGTATGAATTAAACATATCAGTTGATCTTTATGACAGTGAATATATTTCTCACAGGCAAAAGAGATGTGTGTTTTCTGTTAACAGACTTTGGCACATCTTTTGCACTTTCTGCTTGAGGAAGTGCAAAATATGTTTGGAGAGATGCAGATGACAAGCAATGAGATAATAAGAATGTTAAATTTTGCATATTGCCATTTTAAAGGGAAATGTTGACTAAGAGTTGTAATAGAAACAAAAAGTGTAATTTTTAATCCTCCTAAATGGACAAAATCTTTCCTACTGAAGAGATGGGTTGAACTTTTGTGTACATGCATACCACATGTACAGATAGATAATTTTCCTTTTTTTGGTCTTTAAAGCATTCAATAAAGGGCTTACAGCAGTCAGATTCACTTTGTATGCAGTTATTTCTAGTCTAGGAAGCATAATTTTTAAACAGAGCTCTTAAATCAGAGTCAATAGGACTAGAAAACCCAGACACAGGAATAAAAAAAATACAGACACAGAAAGTAATGCAGATTTCTACTCATTATGCTAAGCTGCCCAGTTTGATATGCATAAAAAAAAAGAAAAATTGGGAAAAGGTGAACTGAAAATATACATATATTCCATGTTGGGTTTTCCTGCTGGTCTCTGAAAACAGCGAGTTCCCAAAAAAAGCAGCTGTCCCAAGAAAGATTCATTTTTTCTCACTGACTTCTTCCAGATAGTCATCCCTATACTGGACTATGTTGGAAACATCAGTGTTTATAATCAACACTCCTTCCAACAGGACAGGATTGACAGTGTTTTGTCAAGAAAAAGCCATGTACCACCTTTATGGGTTACAGTCACCATTGCCACAATTTTCCACACTTCCACATTCCACGTTTAGTCTAAATTTTCAAAACAGTAAAACCCCTGGATGCCAATACTACTGTTTCTCACCTTATCAAGAATGCTCTATAGGTATTTTTTCCATCTCCTGTGTTTCCCTGTGGTCATCTTTGGCCTCAGTTTAGATTGCAAATTGTTGTGTGACAGACGCCATCTCTCCAGAGGACCACAAGAAAAAAAATACTGGTTAGAAGGATCTGTGGGGGTCTAATTACCTGCTCAAACTAGGCTGAGCTGTGAGGTCAGCTCAGATTGCTGGGGGCTTCAGTCAGGTCTTGAAAAGCCCCAAGGACGATAACAGTGCAATTGTGCCTATGCCACTGTCTGACTGTCCTCGAGGAGAAAGGTTTTTCCTTGTATTCATTCTGAACTTCTCGTTTCAGTTTGTGCCTGTGGTATCTTCTCCTCCCACAATGCACTGCTGCAAAGAGCCCAGATCCCTCTTCTCAATGACTTCCCCATAGATACTGGGAGTCTGCTGTTAGGTGTCCCCAAAGCCGTCTCCTCTCCAGACCAAACATGACTCCATTCCCCAGCTTCTCCTTACAGAACAAGTGTTCCAGTCCACGACCATCTCAACAGGCTTCTGCTGAACTTGCTCCAGTTGACCAATGTCTTTTGTTGTTGTTGTTGTTCAGTGACCCAAAATGAATGCAGAATCTCGAAGTGGCCTAAAGAGTGTTTGAGTGAAAAGGGATCATCATTTCCCTCAAGCTACGGGTTGCGCTGTTGTTGATACCATGCAGGATTCCATCGGCCTTCTTTCCAACATGGTACATTGAACTCATGTGCCTCTCACTGTCTGCCACAGCCCCCTGGATCTATTCAGCAGAGCTGCTGCCCCACCAGTCCATACCCATCCTGCATTGCTGCCAGACATTTTTCCTTCCCAGGGGCTGAACTTTTCAGTTGTCCTTATTGAATTTCATAAGTTTACTGTTGGCCTGTTCCTCCAGCATTCCCAGGTCATTCTGGATGGCAGCCCTGCCTTTAAGCATATTGCATGGTCCCCTCAGTTTGGTGTCATCTGCTTATCTGATGAGTGTTTAATGTCACTTCCTCCAGGTTACTGGTGAAGTTGTAAAACAAGACAGTTGCCAGGAGAGACCCCTGTGGTGCTCTGCTTCTCACTAGGCTCCAGTTGAGTATGACCCATTAACCACCACCTTCTGAGCCCAAGCATCCAACCAGTTTCTAGGGCTTGGCAATGCCAGGAAGACATCTATTAGACAAACAACTAATTAGCATACCTCTGTTGACCATGCTGGGCCTTTGGCTCTTTCAATCTAATGGAAAGATTTTTCCTAACTGAAGTTTCCTGCTTGATTAACTGCATCTTGCAGATGTCACAAACAGAGAAAAAGCAAATTAAACAGACTTGTTTTTTTTCACATGAGACTATTTACATTGTGCCAGGCCATATTAGTGTTCATGGCTCTAAAACAGTAAAATACACATTCAGACAAAAGAGAGTAGAGTGACCAATAAACAGTGAGAGACCAGTGTAGGAAATAACAACCAGAAAAGACCACTGAGAAACAGAATAGAAAGAAATATTTGTCTAAACCCTATGGAATAGTTGGGCTATAGCTACTGCTGGTCTTTTAGACTTTAAATTACCAGTTTTCCACAGCAAATTAAAGAAAAGAGAAAACAGCTATGGTTTCATCTGCAGCTGCCTATGAAGTATGAAAGCCAAATCAGCAACAGCACTACAAGAATAGCAGTTATGCTTGGCCAAAAAGAATTAATCACAGGAGACATCAGATCACTAGTTAAAGAGGTCAATGTCTGTTTCAGTCAATTACTGTTGAAACACATGGATGCCTCCTGATTTCACAGGCGAGCAGTAGCTAAGCTTTCTGCTCATAGCAAGTTTTGAAAGTACTATACAGTGGGGATGCGCATCCTCCTGTGATAGTGCATACACAGGGTTTTGTACAAAACTTTATAAACTTCATACTTTGTATAAACTTTATAAACATGACTTGGGAAATGTAAGTTTCTGTATGTCAATGATTATTGGGTACTGCCAAATATTCCAGTTCTCCAAACTAACACCTACCACAGCTAGAGAGCACACTGCTGCTTTCCTTCTTTCTTCCAAAAAATCATTTAGCTCCATGATCTTATCAGTCCCAAAGCTTCAGAAAAGAGTGCACACACACTCATGCACACCCTTTAAAAGTCCACTCAGCTTTACCTGGGGAGAAGTATCCTGCCCAGATCAATACCTGGATACTGGACTAAAGCAGAGAAATATGCATCCACATCCACATATAGCTTCAGCTTCCATTAATATAAGCATGCCAAATTCAGGGCTTTATGAATAAACAGCTCTGTATATATCAAAATTTCATGTCCAGCAGAGGTCTCATTCCAAATTCCCAGTCCCAAGGCTTTTCTTCTCCTAGCTGCAAGAGTGAACTCGTACCATGGTGTTATAAACTTGATGACTTCCTTGGAAAAGTGTAGCATATCTCATCACTCAGCATTACACTTGCTATGTAACTTGTACATCCAAACCTCTTAAATAAACTGCTTTATTGCTATTATAATGATTTTAAAATTGATTTATTTCAGTACCATTCAAGTTTTTCCTTTTTAGTGTAGAATCTGCATTTAATTTGAAGTGACCCTTCATTGGCAAAATTACTCAAGCAGTAGTCCACCCACAGTTCTTAATGCAGAATAGTCCATTGGAATATTTCCCTGCTTTGACTTTAGAAGCCTGGCTGATGCAATTTCTACAATATACAGCTCTTTTGCGATCCAGCATACATTTTTTCTTTTAGTGAGAAACAGTCTACCACTCATATTTATACATTGGTGAAACCAATGGGTTTCGGTCTTGGAGCTATCCCATAGCTTTCCTTGGTGTTCAGAGAGGTTTCCTCCCACAGAGCATACTCTCCAGCTCAAGACATCCTAAGGGTCAAAGTAGTAAGCACAGTATCTCTGGCCCCATTCCTGTTCTCTGGAAACGTTGCTTCCCTGGAGCCACAGTACCAATTAACTGCACTAAGTCCAGGCACCCCAGGTTGCTAAGACCCAGGAGAAAATCTCTGTAAGTTTCAGAAGACAATCTCTCTGAAGCAGGCATTTTATATCTCCGATCATACATCTGTGTTGCCACCACAAGCATCTGAGACTCAAGGAAAGTTAAAAACATGCTGTAGCTTAAATTTAAATAGTCATAAAACTCTATTACCAGTAATGCAGTGTATAAGCAGCCAAGCCACAGATGGCATTTGCATTTTTAGCTTCAGAAATCCCCATCCAATTTTAATTGAAATAAAGCCACCACAAAGTTTAAGAACAAGTTTAGCTGAACATGTAATGATTAAGATGGTTTGTACTTTCGAATTAGTCTTTTCTTCCTTCCTTCCTGTTTTCTAAAAATATTCCTTTGGACAGACAAGCATACTGCATTTCCAAATCTGATGAGCGGTGAAAACATGTATATCCCTTGATATTTCCTGTACCTGCAGACCAGCAGAAACCTGTCTGGTTTTCCTCTCTATTTGTATGTTTTGTCACAAGCAATCGTCACAGGATTACAAAGGGTTAAGAATATCACCATCTGTAGCTAATCTGCTGCCCACTGTCACCCTGAGAGTTTTAACATTACATTTTTCAAGGTTTTTGCCTTGTAAAGAGCTTTCCAACCTCCCTTCTACCTTCATTTGCATTTTTTCAATTTGGATGTGATTTTAGAGTGTTTTGTCTCCAACTTTAATCTGTCTAGGTAGCACTTTTGATCGGAATGGCTTTTGCATACTGTTACTCCTGTGGATGTGTTCTAAACATACTCTTATTTTGTTAGTAGGGTATTTCAAAAAGATCTGTATGTTCCAGCTCTTAGCTACGTTTTTTGATACATACATACTTTTATATATATATATATATATATATATATATATATGAGAAAAAAGAAAAAAAGGAGAAGCTTGGCTGCCATGTTGCACCGTAGGCAGCCACATTGCCAAGCCAGGCTCCCAAACCCATAGCAAACCCATCTGCTCTGGGCTAAGGAGAGCTTTACACAGGGTCAGCCTATAGCACTTTCATGAGCTCCAGTTCTTAACTACCACCCTCCCGAACAGCCTGATCACAGGGTATCGGAATAACTTTTGTGGCTGTGTCAATTCAAATAGGCTTCAGGAAGATGAGGGAAGATGAAGGCAATTCCCTGTTGGACAAGTTTCTCCATTACCGTTACTTATTAACGCTGTCAATGCAAATTAAATGCTCTCATTCTGTTAAGCATAGTGTGTTATTTATAATTTATAATGAATATTTTATAAGGTGTTGTTTATTTGTGGCAAGTTGATTGTTTATTCCTCATCCACATGCAGCTTTATGAAGTTATATAACCAAGTTATATGTATATTTTTTATATATATATACACATATATGTGTGTGTGTAAAAATATAGTTGTGTGCGAGTGTTGTCTGGCCGTTTAGTCCAGGTTTCTCAGGCCATAGGGAGAGCCAAATTTAAGTAACAGCAAAGTCCTTTGAGTGATGAGGAGGTCACATAGAAGTGGTTCTTGCCAATGAAACGTTTCAGAATCATTTACCCACACACTGCATAAAGCCAGCATTTCTGGTGAAACTCAGACATGACTGTTCCTAATAGGTGATGAGCCTCCCTGTCAGAGGTGCAGGAGAAATGGTCAGCAAAAAAGGCTTTTCTCTAAAGAGCTAAAAACTATGTGCTGACTTAAACAGCCCTTGACAGATCCTGATATCCCAAAACTGGAATAGTTGAAGATCCCCTTATCACATATCAGTATCATCTGAAGCACTCTTTTAACTCAGCACTTTGGTGAATAAAGTGGAAGTGATAATGTGAGATAAACCACCTTCCAAACATTAAATGTATTCATCTATAAATTCCCAAGAGGCAGACACCTGGAAAAAATGGGGGGTTTTGTCTGTTTCTCAGGGTTTCCTTCTACAGCTCCACACACACCCACACAGACTAGTATTAATTTGCTAGTCAATCCATTGCTTTCACCTTTAATGTTACTGAATTTGGTCAATGTTAGCCCTAAGTCTATCACTGCTGTGGAGTTATTTCTGCTTCCTTCTGGCCAGAAGAGTACTGAAAGGGAAGAGATAAGGAAATTAAGATCATTCTTCTCTCTTAAAAGAGCACACAAACAATCAAGTAAATTTACATTAATGTCACAGAAAATTTCTAACTTCCTAGGCCAGTTTTAGAGCTGGTGTAAATTGGTTATTTGAAGGCAAGTGAAGCTGTAGTGTAGGTAGCTCCTTTAAAGTGACAGTGATTTCTTCCATCTGAGAATCTAAGCTGGAATCTGGAAAAATCAATACTACTTTAAAAATGCTAGCTTATATAGAATCTGCTTAATAAACACAATGTATTTGCCTTAGAACAAACTCATGTCCAAGTACTTGTTTAAAAAAAAAATCTACTCTGCATAAAGCAAAGCCTCAATTTCTGAATATCAGGTGATGTACAGAGCTTACTGCAGTCTTCTTCCTATACCATGAACTTCCTGCTCAGCCTCCACTTAGTATGGGAGCAGGTGTCCTCCCATCCTGTGCCTGGCTCTAAGTCATTCTGCACTGCAATGGTTTTCTCTAAGGTGCACTGGGGCAACAGTAAGAAGCAATTGTAGAAGCAGGAGGATGACACTCACCACTGCCACACTGTAGGACCCAGTTTTTAGACATTACCTGCTCTGATCAAACACAAAAGCCTTGTGTGCAACCAGGAGATGTCAGTGAGCTTCTCCCCTTTTGTTGTCAATAAAGGGCACCCCATTTTAAACTGTGGGAAAGCACAAAATGCCACTCAAATTTCTCTTTGTAAATGCACTGTTCTTCCCAAATGCCCATTTTTCAGATTTCTGCTAATGAAGAGACCTGCTGAGCAGGGGAAATTGAAGTAGACGATCAGGTGGTCCCTTCCAACCAGAACAATACAGTGACTATGGCACATGCAACCATCCAAACACCAACTGCATACACAAACCTGCAGGATGGCACATAGCCACCACCTTTCCTGCAATCACCAGTTCCATGGGACAGCACCTGGGAAGTCCTGCTCCTGCCCACCACCCTGGTGGCGGCTGTGGAAGGTGCCCATGCCAGTGATGGTGGGGAACTACCTCTAACACAGGGCAACTTACCTGACCAGGGTCTATGCGTGGTGCTTCCCTTCCTTGGGCATGCCGCAAAGGGTGTCTGAAGGAACATTCCCAAGCTTGATACGTTATGACTTGTGTTTTTCTGGAAGATCGTTGGTCTAATATCCAGTTGGATATTTCTTCAGTCACTTTGCCATGATTTTATCTAGTCATTATTAGTCTTCAGCAGACCTTGTGTCCATCTACTGTTAATTTGGAAGCATTGCATTTAAGATCAACAGTTTCCTTTAGAGTTGTATGGATTCCTTACAGCTCACCGGTTAGTCTTGTAGCTGTCTGCCAGGCTCAGGTTTTCAAGGGAAGGCTGTATAGTCTCCTCCACAGAGGTCAACTTCTCAAACAGACATAATCTTCTGGATGAAGCTCAAGATTTGCATCTTTTCCACATTTTAGCAGGAATCTGATCCTTCCCATCCTGAACAAGAGTATACAAACACCACATGCAATGGAAAGTGGCACTGAGAGTGATGTTGCTAACGGTGGATTAATTTACAGCCTGGCCAGCTATACATGCATATCTCTGTTTTCAGGTTAATAACACAAACCAATAAGACATTCCATTATTAGACACAACCAAAAAAAAAAGTGTCAGTTTCTCCACAGATCAGTTATTACACCCTTGAAAAGGAGACCATCCAGTGTCTAGCCATCCTGTTATCCTAATCTCAGTGAGAAACAGAAACTGCTGGGAAAGAAATTACAAACAATAAAGGAAGGAACTGTGTAACAAGACTTCATGAACAGTAATTTTCCCAAAAGGCTTTTCTTTCTCTGATGGGATTGAACGTAGTGAATCAATACTTTATCCCAGAAGTGGCTCATGGTCTTCAGAGGAACCTTCCTGGAAGAAGGGATGCATTCCCCATAAATAAAACCAAAATTTTAGGTGACAAATATATCTATAGCTCTGTTTAATATTGATTCAATACAGTAACCATGAAAGAAAGAAAAGGGAAAAGGAAAAAAAAGGAAAAAGGAAAAAGGAAAAAGGAAGTAATCAAAGGGATGAAAAGGGAAGGGATGAAAAGGGAAGGGAAGGGAAGGGAAGGGAAAAGGAGAGGGAGAAGGAGGGAGGAAGGGGGAAGAAGGAAGGAGGAAAGAGAAAGGAGGAAAGACAAAAGAAGAAGAAGGAAGGAGTATGGAGGAAGAAGGAGGAAGCTTTCTGTCCTGACATGCTACAACACTGACAGGGCTGAACTGGAAAATGCTGCTGTTTCCCTAGAAATATTGTATCTCTGAATGTGACAAACCCAAGAGTTTAGTGAGCAATAGACAAAAGTATTTTTTTATTAGCTCTGACCTTGCTTTTACTGAGTCTCAGGCTTCTCAGGCCAGAAAGAGTATTATTAGTTTTTCTCCTTTACCTCCCAAATGTCTTCAACCTGTTCAAATTGGGGGTTTATTCCTCAATTACACTTTTATATTTTTCTATAAAAATATATACATATGCATGCACACACACAGAATGATAGATAATTTTTATATAATGTGCATCATATTTACATAAGAAAATAATAAATAATAATCAGTGTTTGTTATATATACACATATATATCTCTAAAAAGTTTTGTGGAAAAATGCATGGAATCAGCATTTGGAGCTGCTGTATATTTCAGAGTTTCACTGTAATCCTGTGACCTATGACTGAATTCCCTGTTGTCCCAGTTCAATCTATCTCTTCACTTCAAAGAAAATCATAGTGACCTCCCATGTAAAGTTTTTCTAGAGGTCTCCAGTTTAGAAACACACTGCAAATGCTAAATCTTTGGTATTATGTATGTACAAACCTCCTCCAGGTTTTGTAACCTGGAACTGGTGAAGATTTCTTGTCCAGGGAAAGACTGAGTTTCTTAGAAGCACATTCCTGAGCCTTGCATTGGGTTAGACCTTCGTAATAACTACGGATACCATTTGGCAATTTAAATCAATTTTGATGTTGGAAAAGATGCATAAAGACACATTTCTATATACAGTCCTGTAAAAAGTGAGACGTGTTTATATGCAAATAGTATAAATACTGAAGGAAGGGCAACACCACTGTTTTGTTGACTCTTCATTACAAATAGTGAGCTTATTTCATCAAGCTTTTTTTTTAACTGTTATTTATTATCTGTTCTTCTCCTTACCCACCTGCTTTTGTGCTAATCTGTCTCATTCATCTTTGCAAACAAGGTTTGCAAAGAATTTTTCAATTGAAAATTCTTTCAATTGAAAGAATTTTTCAATTTGAGCCTCCAGATAAATGTCTTCAGAAATTCATTCTCAGCACATCGCTCACATACAGTTCTGATTTTATAACGTACACATATGTGAAAAAAATAGCAGTGAGATTTTTCAATTGATTTAGCTGTTTTTATTAGCTGTGGGAAGCAGCAAAGTAGCTGCCTACTACTAAAAAGGAGCAGATGTTACATGAAGGAAGGAAGATTACTTTCCTTTTTATATTCAGTATCTGCTTTAATTTTCTTTGACCTGTTGAATGATTAAGCTCCAGCAAGACTGTTTGCACTTAGGTCTTCCTGAAGTCTTCTCTCACTGGGAAGGATTCTGCATCTAATAAGAAGGATTTTATAATCTACTTATTCAATATCAACATCCTGCAGATAATTCTGCCTCTTCTTTGTTTCAGAAATAACGTGTTCCCTTGTTGTCACCTGGTCGCTGCTGTGCATGGAACAAGGAGCCCACTGCACTGAGGAATAAGACATTTTCTCTTTGTACAACCTTTGTAAACTTAGGTCAGTAGTAAAAGCAACAGAAAGTATAAAGACTACAGAAGGTACCTGTTACCATTACACAATAAAAGATTTTCATCTTGAAAATGATAGCTTCTGAATACTAAAGGCAGACAAGTGACCTTCAGTGACCCTTTTTTAGTTGCATGCATCAGTTTCATCTAGTCTGTGCTTCAAATGCAAATGCTTGGCATGTAATTATTGGTGGATGTGGGTTTTCATTGCCTGAAATAGAGATGTACAAAAGGTCTAGCTAAAGCTTTGTCCCAGAAAACACATTAATGACATTATTAAGTATAATTAAGCAAATCATTGTTCAATACATCTTATTTCTTTTCCTGTACATGAAATATTTATTTCTAATAAATATGTATAAAACAGAATACAAAATAACTGTTCCTCACAACTACTTATCTAATGCTACAAACAGGCAAGCTATATCTAGTCTTACTTCAACTGTTTCACAAAGGCATCCTTCATGTCACACATTTGATCAATTAAAAAGCATGTACACATTGGTATTATACAGTATTATTTAAATTACTCCAGTGTAAAAAGGAAGAGCAGAAGGAAGCCTGTCTCCTCTAATGTTGAGTATCACCCATTTCCATGGAGCTGTACCACCTTTACTGTAAGGATGCCAAACACAGAGGTAACAGTACCTGTGTAAGCATGAATGTTCAGGGAAGACTGCTACAAGATCTACATTGCAAAGGGAAGTTTACATTTTAATTTGAAGAAATTGAAAGTCCGCTCTTCCTTCTGTCCCACAAGAGAATTTGCTGATCCTCTCTAATTTACTGATAATCAGCAGAAAATGTCTATTTTCAAACACATTTCTGTAATTCCACACCTGCAAGGTTGAGGAAATCCTAGACAGAGAGGACAATATGGTGCATTACTGTGCTTCTAGACACTGACTGGCCACTGGTATTCATGGCTATTCAGCACTACCCTGAGTAGCTTTGTGCATCAGAACAGGACTCAAGGCAATCACACTTACCCAATACAGCGATTGTTTGTATGAATCCTCATCTTAGTTGCCAGTTTAGTGGCATTGCACAATTCACTTCCGTTTCCCAGGATTGTAGATGGTACTGCCACACTGGCCTTTCTGTGAAATGTTCAAGATCTGATGAAGAGTGTTGGTTGAAACACAACCCTCACACTACTACTGTGTGATGACAATAAGAATTTTATCTTGTCATTGCAAGGACTGATTTTTCTCCTACAGCTTGAACACAATGGACATCCCCAAAGTAGAGCTTTCCCAACAGACTCTGCTCTATTTAAAAGAGTTTATCAGTAGCATATCCTACCAAAAAATAGCAGCAAGATGTTAGTGGTGTTGGTATCTGAAATTAAATATTAGAACTTTCATTCCATTTCAGATGCATGTGTATGCACATACTTGGTTTCTTTTCATATTTGCAATTACAAGCTTTCCCTTAAAACACCACAATATTATTTCCTGAATTTTGAGTAATTCAATAATTATGTCACCCTAAAATAACAGGTAGATGAATCTTCCCATTAGCTACCAAGAGAAGCTGGACATCGAGCTTTCATTACACATCTCAGCTTCAAATGACAAAAAAATGTGTTAAAACATGTTAGCTTGACCATGCACCCGAACCCCAAGAGCATCACCATGTGAGGGATTTTACTCTCCTTTGAAAACAGGGAAAACTGCCTCATAGCTAGTACATGTCAGAGTGATCATCAGGGAAATTAGATCACGGAAACTAGCTTACTATAAATTATTACACCACTTCTAACTGCAAAATGACTTTCTCCAGAGAACAAGAGCTGGAACAACACATACCTGATTGTGGAGGGTTGTTTCTCCGTCTAATCAGCCCTTGTAATTTCACTGTTGGAAAGGTATAATCACAGATGTTAAAAATATATTTCAATAATATTTTTAGAAGACTGCAAACAGAATTTGGGGGAAAAAAAAAAGGAAAAGAAATTATTACTCTGAAAAGTTTTATCCTAAAATTTAAGGTATTTTTTGAATAATTCTTGATACATTTCTGATACGTGTGTCTGCTTCTGAGCAAGCTAAAGAATCTGAAGACAAAGACTTCAAGCAGCTAGTCAAAATTAATTACATCTGCTTAAATATCATCTACAATTGAACCTGGAGAATAAGAACTGCCTTTACAAGTGAGTTTAGTATCCAGTGTGCCTCTTGCCAACAGAGTTGTGTTCTCCTGAGGAAAATGTGGGTTTGTAAGTGGGAAAGGAAACTGATAAACAGTGTTTCTCCCCAGATCAGTTATTTATGCCATGCTGCCTCACCTGTATATTTAATAAATGCATAGATTACCATTAAATACTTCAGTTACTCATGAGTTCAAATAATTTTTACATATTTGATATTTCTGCTATGACACAGACTTTATGAAGACTCTACTAGTATGTCATACAGAAAACATAAAAGAAAAATCACTGCTATTCTCAGCAACAGATGTCAGAACTGTGATTACAACACCCTTGAAATACCACTCAAAAAAAAATTGTCTGGAGAATTTGGGATTTTAATAACTTCTAAAAGCATTTTTTCAGCCTTTACCTAGCAGTTTGTTCCCACTGCATGCGCTGCAACCCTTTCAAACAACTTGCTTGGGATTTCAGATCACACTGAGATCTCCCAACACATCCATTATCTCTAGCACATGCAAGAGAAAATTAATTTGAACAGTGTCAATGACAAATTCCCCAAGGCTATGACCACTGTCCATAAAGACAGCAGGCAGAGAAGCACAGCCAAAGCCTGCACAGCCAGTGGTGGCCAGTGGGAATTACCCAACTGCAGGGTGCAGTCAGAAACTCAACTGCTTGTCCATACTCTTTAAAAAGCCCCCACTTTCCCAAACACAAAATCTTATTTCCAATTTTTATGTCCCTGACTATCTCCACTGTCTCCTCTTGAAGTAAATATTGTCAGAAATCTATATTAATGTCTGTTTCTTCTCCATCCCAAAATATCCTGTAGGAAAGTCACTACTCAGTTGCTGGCTATAAGCTTTGCAGATCCTGTCCAGGTACAATTGCTTCTCATGACAGCACTCCTGCTCAGCAATGTGCAGTTCCAGAGAGATAAGAACTTCCTTTATTAATGTCATTTTTTTATCCACTTAACCGTCATGTAATCTTAACATTAAGGCCAGGTTATTTTTTCACCAAACTAATGGTAAAGTAACTAACTCCTTTATTCATTTGATCATTACTAAAATTTATAAGTGCATGTTTGTAGAGGAAAAAAAGGTTTAATTTAAGGAAAACCTGTGTGTAAAAAGAGAACACAAAAAGTTTGGCAGAAAGATAAAAAGAAAATTGAACAAGTCTACCTTTTCATCAAAATGCAATATTCCTAGAAAGAATTATTACTATGTCTTTCAAATAAAAAGGAAGACTTTTAGTAACACCATATTTAGAGTAAGAAATTACATTCCTGGTAAATCACATCCCTCTAGACTGAGCCTTTAATCAGAGCCCTGCCCTGCCCACTAGGCAAAAGTATTACACATATCCATGTTCTGACTGCTGTAACTTTCATCAGTGCAAATCACCCCAAATCCCAGTAACTGATAAGCTGGTAAACTTTTTGAAACATAAATGAAAACCTATGCAATGCATGAAATCTCTTGCTACAGGGTTATGTGTAACAGAGGACAGACCTTTCTGTTAACGTCCTAAGCCATGCTTAAATTTAGCATCCAAAAAACAAGTCTAGATAAAATTCTATCAGAATACTTCAGGATTTTCAAAGGGATTCTCATACTTAATCCCTTTGAATGCCTTAAGCACAATAAAAAAATCCCTGTTTAGTTTCATTTAGGGCTAATACTGTGAATTATGTTGATGCTACAGATCTCAAGGGTACTATTAACCCTTTTAAGATTTAAAACTCAATCAATCAATCAATCAACTACTCATACTTTACATAGATTACTGCAAAAAATATAGCTGTGTGCCATGGTTTAAGCCCAGCCAGTAACTACGTACCATACAGCCAGTCGCTCACTCCCCACCCTGTGGAATAGGAAGGAAGACCACAAAAAGGTAAAAAACATGGGCTGGGATAAGAACAGTCTAATAATTGAAATAAATTAATAAAATAAAATAACAATAATAGATAATAATAAGGGGGCAGAGGGGGAGAGTAATGAAACATGAGTGATGCACAGTACAGCTGGTCACCACCCACTGACCAATACTCAGCCCAACCCGAGCAGCAATCTGCCCTCCCAGCCAACTCCCCCCAGTTTATACAGTGGGCATGGTGTGCTGTGGTATGGAATACCCCTTTGGCTAGTTCAGGTCAGGCATCCTGACTCTGCTTCCTCCCAGCTTCCCATGCCCCTACTCACTGGCACAGCATGGGACACTGAAAAGTCCCTGACTTAGGTTAAGCACTACTTAGCAACAACTAAAACATCGGTTTGTTACCAGCATTGTTCTCAGGTTAAAGCAGAAACACAGCACTGTATCAGGTACTAGGAAGAGAATTAACTCTATCCTGGCTGTAATCAGGATACTATGTCGTGCCGTTTGTCCCTGGGGCCAAGTCATTTTAGCACAGTGGCACATACCCACAGCAACCATCTGCACAGTATTGCAATTGGGAATGAACCAGAAGCAGGACTGCAGCTTCAAGGTCCAGACAGAGGTCATTTAGCATGTGACAATGAATACACTGGGGATATACGCTTGTCAGGGGTATGTATCTGTATTTTGGAGAAGTAGTTATACCAGTGAGATTAATAAAATGAGCAACTGACTTCCATAAATTCAGAGAAAATTCACCAAAAATAGTTTTCAGAAAGCCCACCATCCATTTTGAAATGTTTGTTATTTGGATAAGTGAGTTTCCAGACTGGGCAGAGGAATGTGCACCTCAGAAACCTGGAGAGAACCAAGAAATGTGGCTGGTTTATCTTACAGTTCCTTCTAAACAGACATTTTTATATTCCATCATGCTCAAAGAATTCATATTGCTACCTTTAAAAATGTGTAAATCGGGTCAGGATTCAAACTGTTTATTAAATTTTCCACTCAAGCTTGCTGTTTCAAAGGCATTTTCCTAGGCATGGCAACCTTATTACAGACAGTTAACCTCTTTCCAGAATGAGGTTTTCCAACCCCAAGATTTTATAGCAGAACCCGTCTTTTCATATTCAGAATTGATACAAGAACAGCAGTTCTGCAGCTGGAAGGACTATGAATTTCAACCAACAGCAGCTTTTTCTGCCATACCTCTCCCAGACCACTAGATATGAGCTTCCATAATTCATGGAGAAACAGATGTACAAGTTAGGGTAGGCAGAGCAAAGAAAGGAAATGAAATTCAGAAGTCTCCTGCTGTGATTCTTCATTGCCTGTTACCTGGAACAGCTGTTCAAGCCAGGGTTTGTCAGATGCAATTCCATACTAAACTCATTTATATTGGTTTATCTCATTAAGATGTGCTATCATACTGAAAGATTAAATCCCAGGAAAATTCCCTGGATGGTGCAAAGCTAATTTTGTACACCACTTCTGTACCAAGCCAGCAGCTTGGGGTGTACTGAGATATTGCCAGATTTTACTTATCCCTGTCTATTGCATAGACACAGCAATGATATCCTGCAGTTGTAGACACTCTGACACAAATTAAAATCAGCCCTGGGGGAGAATTCTGTTGCATATTAGAATTAACCTGGCCAAGAAAAAAAGAGTGAATGAATAAACCATATTTAATTTCGGAGTTCTTGTTCTAAAAATCAAGTTATATTGTGCTGATAGATCAGACTGATGAATGCAAGATGCTGTAATGCAGCCCAATGATTTTACACACATTCTATTTAAACAGGGTCCCAGCTGCCAGGAAATAAGGCCCCAAATCACATTACAGCAGGATAAGAGGGAAGGCATATTCAGGAGATGGCAGGTAAATCCTTTGCTGTTTGTTTAAATTTGAGGAGATTTGCTTGGAATAAGGTCATACCACACAAAGAGCAGAGACTTCTTCCATTATAAACCCACATACCAATGAAGTTTCTCTTACCCATGAAGTTTCTCTTACCCTTGTACCATATTGATTTCATAGCTCCCCTGCTCAGGTCTTCTCTGTTGCAAACAGCTCGGCTCTTAAGTGAGCTTTAGCTTGGAGGCTCTAGAACTGCTCAAGTCAACAATGTCAACTCACCACAGGTGTCAAGGACAGTCTGGAGTCCTTCACAGCCTGCAGGAGCAGTTTCTTTTGGACCCAAAAAGCACCCAGCTGTGCCTGGATACCTGTATGCAGTAGCAGGCAGTTCATCTAAAGCAGAATTTTAGGTTAAGGTAACAAAATAGACCAACTTGGCAGTGTGCTACCACAGATTTATTTTCTCCGGTACTCAAAATGCAGATTCCAAAACACAAAGCATCAGTAAATCAATTAATAAATTAATTGCCATGCAGGAATACTTAGAAGCAATAAGAGTACCAGACATGCAGACTGATCTTTCACATCACTAATAATTCACACAGCTGGCATTTAGAGGAAGAGAAAAACTCTCCCTTCTTTTTGAGCACCTTAGTTTAAAAAAAAACAGTTCTCCATCAGCTGTAGAGAGAACACTCTTAAAAATTAAGCTAACATTTGCTTTTGCTTTGGGTTGGTTTGTTTTTAACTAAGGTGCCCAAGTTTTCCTAAGAATTTTGAAAGAAAGTTTTTCCTCACAAAATGAGTGCTGGGAAAAGATTGGATTTCTCTCTATTTTACTTCCATTATCATCTAAGGAACAGTAGGAGCAAATGTGCAACTTTCTTGGGGAACCTGAAAATCATCGATTTCAGGCAACTTGAACTATGAAAGAGGTCTTCCAGAATGCCAAGCTACCTACGATATACCTAAAACAGGAGTCATTTTCTGTGTATATAATGCTGTCCCTGATAGAGGAGAGGGATGGAAATCAAATCCTGCACATGTACCCAGTGTCCTCAGCTGGGGGTATCACATGGATAAGAAACTTTGCCAGCATATCCCTCCTAGAAAGCCCTGAAAAATGTAAAAGGATGAGCAACCCACTTGTCATCCCCACCACATCTTGACACTTACTTGAGTGTCAGAGTTATTTGGTGGAACAGAGGGAGAAGACAACCTTGGGGAGCTTTTTCCTCAATGACAAATTAAAGATAATAAAAGCAACAGTGATAACAACTCCAGGTAATGTAATTCAGATAAAGTTATTTTCTAGATCCAATCATTCAACATCAAAGATGCCAAAATTGAGATGATCTACATAGTTTCCAGGCAGGCCTCCTGGATACCATATTCATGTGTTTAGGTAATATAATTGAATTCTCCGCAGGATGCCTGCTTTATTTGGTGAACTTAAAGCAATTGCTTTAAGGACAGCAAGTACGCTACAGAAATTTGACTGGCTGAAACTACATTGCTAATGCATTTTCACATAGATGGTATTTCTACCGCAAGGTCTGCTGTGCAAAGTCTGTGTGGGAAAGGTTTTATTTCTCTTTAATATAAACAAAGTGCTCTATAGACAGGCTAATTCAACTTCCTGACAGAGAGCTAAACTTCTTCTGAAACAACATATTCAAGATTTGACAAACTAAACACTCAACTCTGCAAGTGGTTATAAGTTCCTACAGATGTTTCTAGATAAAGGCGTAGTAGGAAACAACCTGGAAAACAGAGCAGTGTCATTTTTCTTACCAGAAGTTCAGTTTGCTTGCTTTAAGTCAAAAGTAAAATATTTGGTCTTGCAATATCCCTGCACACCTGCATGCAATGATACCAGCCGAAGATCAGAACCATATCTAGGTCAGTTTTGTTCTTATGATTGAAAAACTTTTACTAAATTCTGATGGAGAATATGATCTAATCAAAAGAGGAAAAATAAATTCAGTTTGAGAAATAGTTCAACAGAAATTTGTACTTTACAATCTGTAGCACTTTTTTGTTTCTAAAAGTAGGACATTCAGGCATAGTGTTGCACTTAGCACATGGACAGCCAATGATTTATCCGCAGAAAACAGGAAAGAATATTAGTAAAATGAATATTTCAACCAGCTAAAAGCACTTTTTGCATAAACTGTCACTTCCACATTCTAAAGGCAATGAATAAAAATTAGACGTTGTTTCTTCAAGTTGTCCGCTACTGCACAGGTGCCAAAGTGGGATTTACGACTTTGCTGTTAAAGCAATTTAACCACAAAAAGACTTTGACTACAAAAAGACAAGTCATACAGTGAATACGTGAAAAGGAAAAGGAAAAGCAGGATGAACAGGAAAAACAGACATACAAAAATGAAACTAGGGACAGCCATTCATATTGTCTCCTTGTATATAAATTATTTAAAGGATGCTATTGTTTCATTTCTGGTATTTCAGTCTTTTCTATTTTTTAATAACAAAGTCTTTCCCTTGCTATTAATTCAAACCTGTGATTATGTAGGAGGTTTTTTTATCCCCTTTAATTATAAAAGCGTGAAAATCAGATTTCTTTCGCACTTTTCTCTGAGCATTCAGTAATGAAGAACTACCCTCCATAATTAAAATAGAATTATTCTGTGCTCTGAGACACACTGTGAGCTCTTATTGCTGTCTGAAGCATGCCTTTAAAAATGTGCTTATGTAAACAGCAAAGTTATCCAAGGATACAGTTGCAGTGATATTTGGCCTATGGGGCTTTGCCAGTGTGTCATAAGAGAGGGAGTAAAGAGTCAGCAGTAAATCTTAAACCGGCTAGCAGCATTTCAGTATTGCAATTCTGTCTATCTCAAGCTTCCAAAGGTGTTACAGCATTCAATTTTGGCTTTATGAAAACCTCATTATTTACATGGGTTTTCTGCCACCTTTCTTCAAAGAAAGAAAAACAATAAATCAATATGAAAAAAATTGCACAATTGCACATGGCACTCTTAACCAACAGGTCTTTACACCCATGGCATTCAAGACAAACTGAAAAGAAAAAGGAAATAAAAAGAAAGCAGAAGTAAGTGACATCTTTTGCTTCAATCCAGCAAGATGAATCAACACTTTGATCTATACGTTAACATACATTGCTGCTCTCAGTTCAGCGTAGATAGCGGGACAGCAGGATCAAAGCACAGAAAGTGACAGCTCAGAATTAGGGGGGGCTTCAATGTTTCATTTCTGAGCATGCAGCAGAAGCAGAGCTGCATTCCTGCTGCACTCCCCTCCAGCACTTCTTCTATGAGAATGTGACAGGCAGCATCCATCCCCAATAGGAAAAGCTTCTCCTCAGCGAACGTGGCTACTGGTGGGCATTGCATGGTAGTTAGCAGCACCATCCCAGCACTGGCCTGTTAATTTTCTGTCTCTGGGGAGAAAAGAAAATAATATTAGGCAATGAAACATCTAAGGAGATGCTTGAATGTGAAGCTGTTTACTGAGGGTGTGAAGAAAGTGACCAGAGATAAGTTTGCCAAAATGGAGATGGTTTCATTCACACCAAGGAGCTGCATGCTGAAAGACATGCATGCAGCTCTGTAGAGCCCGGGGGCCTTATCTGCAGGCTTGCAACTGGCACACAAACAGCAGGAACACACATGTGGGAAGCTCTGACCTCTCCAAAGTGCACAGGCTGCTGGCACATCTCACTTTGCAGCTGCAGAGATGGACAAGGCTGCATGCCTGGGAGTTTTCTCCTGCTGCAATGCTGCAGCTGCCTTCTCAGGTTGATGCGTTACCAAGATCGGTTCCTCTGAGACTGTAAATGCTTGGTGTTGTCATGGAGCCAGCATTATCTCTCTGTAACTGTCACAGTTTAAACCTAGACGGGTAAGTACCACACAGCCAGTTGCTCATCCCCACTACCCTCACCATCCCCACAGTAGGATGGGAAGAAGTGGAAAGGGTAAAAACTGTGAGGTAAGAACAGTTTAATAATTGAAATAAATAGAATATAAAAATAATTGTTATGAAAAGAGAGATACGAAAAGAGAGATACAAAAAGAGAGAGAGGAATAAAACCCAAGAACAGGCGATGCACAATACAATTGCCCACCACCCACTGATGGATGCCCATCCCATCCCCACCAGCAATCGGCTCCCCTAGCCAGCTCTCCCCTAAGTTTATATACTGAGCCTGACATTCCATAGTATGGAATGCCCCTTTGGCTAGTTTGGGTCAGATGTCCTGTCTCTCCTTCTTCTCAGCTTCTTGTGTCCTTCCTCACAGAGAACAGAAGAGCAGAGCATGAGAGACTGAAAAGTCCCTGACTTTGGTTAAGAACTACTTAGCAACAACTAAAACTTTTGTGTGTTATCAGCACTAGTCTCATACTGAATCCAAAACACAGTACTGTGCCAGCTACTGAGAAGAAAATTAACTCTACTCCCAGCTGAAACCAGGGCAGTAATATGCCTAAAGCCACCTTTGAATCTACACTGTAGGGAGAGATGATGGCTCAGTATACCTTAGGAAAATATTGTTAAAAGGAGGTTTTGTGTAGAGCATGATTAAGGGAACAGGTGAGCAGGTGAACCACCACACTGCTGTACAAGAACTGGCCCACAGGAGACATTCAGGTAGGAAACCAAAAGTGACGAAGAACCACTTACCTCTATTATGAAGTGCTGAAAACATTACCCCAACTCAATACAGTCTGGGCCTCTGTACTCCCTTGAGACCAGACATCATAAGCCGCAGGGGACAGCCCATTCTAAAACATGATGTAAACAACATTGCCTCCATTAGCATAGCAAGTTGAAAACAAAATATCCACACCCAAATCTGTCTTCTGCTCCAGAAGCCCAAGGAGTTGACTGTAGGTACAGCCAATCACCAGCCCACTGGCCTATTTGCTATCCTGAGATAAGCAAATCTTCTTCTAAACCTGACCATGATTTCCAGGTTGAACTTTAAAGGCAAGTTTAATCAAAACTGTTCAATTCTATGGAGACACAGACACAAACCCTTTGGAAGATATTTTCTGATCAAACAGGAAAACCAAAAAACATCCAAATGATTGTGACCAGTTCAGCTTCGTCTAAGAATTAAAATCTCAGTAACTTTTTGTTAAATTTAAGCAGTCAATCATGTCAGATTCAACAGTGTACTGATGAAATTTTAGGGCTGACTCCCTCAACGTGTTTGAACACTTATTTAGAAGCAGGGAGGAAGGCTTTATGATTTATTTTGTTTTCAAGACTGGTAGAGGAGGCTGGAGAGCTGCCTTTACAGCCTGGTAAGCCAGAGACACAACAGGGACTATAATGCAAGCTTTCAAAGCCCCTTTGCAATTTTAAGATAAAAGATAATTTCCATCTTTTATTTCAGATTCATTTTAGGGGAAAAAGTGAGGGGTTTTGTTGTGATAACAACAAACCAGAACTTTATTCATCAGTTGCCTCATTGTCCTGAATGTCTCAAAGAATTTTAAAACAAGCTATCTTCTGCTTTCTTGTAAAATGAGTTTGTGACTGTACCAAGAATATGGGCTATGCTCTTCAGTTAAGATTATCACTGTGCAATTCACAGAAGCTCAGTTTGCTGCAAGATTGCCCATTACTCTTTCTTTTTAAGTCACAGAATAGAAAACGGATACTCATCAGGCAATCTGAACACAACTAGCTTTTCAGCCACCGTCTTGCATCTTCGTTTTTCAACAATAATAAAATAGTTACAAAAGAGGGACTATAATGGTGCTGATATGACCAAGATAGAAGAGCTTCAGGCAATACAGAACATCACAATATCCATTAGGATAAGATAGAGCAGTCAAAAGGTAAGGCAGAAGTACTTCTGACAGTGAACAGAGGGAATGTACAAAGTCTCACCTACTTGAAGTTAAACACAAGCATTTTTCACTTCAGAAAGTTAAAAAAAACCAGTAAGATGAAAGGATGGGAGAGCTCCAGCTGCAGCCTTAGGACAGAGGGTCTGTTGGGTGTTTTCAGTATTATGTCATATTCTTGGGGAAGGGGTGAGGGCTAGAAAAGGGTAACGTTTCCAAGTATAGACTGAGGTACTCAGTACAGAAAAGGCTTTTCAGAGATAGCTATTTAGCACCCAAACTGAAGCTGCTCCTTTCTATTTCCAGTTCTCATCAGTGAGATGAGACCAGACCTCCTAAAGATGCCCAAGTCAGCCATCTCCGAGGCAGTGAACGAGGGCTTACTTGACCAGGAAAGCCATAATTAAGTGGGAAAAAAAAACCCCTTCAGGTGTGAAACAAAAGCCATTAAGCAATCAGTACCAATCCCCCCCTTCCATCAGTCTGGTTTGACACACTAACGGCCCCTTGTTCAGTTTCAGTTTTTTTGAAGAAAGTCAACTTATCGAAAGGTTATTGAAGAAAAACTATTGCTGCCATGTCCTTCCAAAGCAAGCAGACAATGTCTTGGAGGAGGAAGTCCTGCAATAATGCACAGCCTAGCACATCTGGCAAAGTTCCTGACTTCCAACCCTCATCAAGAATGATACGTAAAAAGTGTGCCCAACAACAGCATTGTTCAGATTTCTTGAAACTGATGAACTACCTGACTACCTCCTCTAAAAGATAGCCCAGCTGCCATCTCATGCTGTGATGCCATAATCATTTTCATTTAGTGAAAACTAGGATGAATTCTGGACCTTCGTTCGGATAAACTTTATGTCATTATTTTCTTCCTGTTTGCCCCACTTATGCACACCTACGTAAGAATATTATAGTGTTTGGAGGATTTTTTTTATGGTGGGATGGGTTTTTTAAAACAGTTTTGTAGTCTTCAGAGGGCTTCTTGTCCTTTTAGACTGGAAATAACCCTCAGACTATAAGAATATGACTACTTTAAAACTAACTCAAACGAAAAGGGCCTGAACAGAAAGCCACACTCAAACTATCAACTCCTGATGCAATCCAGACTGAAATAGATTGCAGGTATTATGGCAGAAAATTGCAGACTTTTGATCTTACGTCTGAAAAGTTTACCAGAGCATGTATACAGAAAAAAACCCTGAACCTCTACAAAAACGATGATTCTCCCAGCATGCTTTTAATCATAGAATCATAGAATAGTTAGGGTTGGAAAGGACCTTAAGATCATCTAGTTCCAACCCCCCTGCCATGGG
>JANEMJ010052348.1:0-54434 GCA_024361745.1 Cacatua alba
CTTTCTGCAGATCTCTTTGTATCTGAAGTGCCTTAATTGCTGGTACGAGACAGGGAGAGGCAAGAGCTCTTGTCAGATGGCCGCCAGGCTCTGAAAGTGTCCCATAACTGCCCAGCTAATATTTCATGCCTTTTCTTGAAGGACCACTTCTCCAGGCTGCACAGCGGTAAGCTGTTGGAGGCCTGGGCAGTCCTGTGCTAATTCTCTGAATAATGAGCTGGTTGCTGCCTCACACGCTTCTATCTGCCCAGAGCAGTTCACCAAGAGATCTCCTAACATCGTAGGAATAACTCTGTGGAAAATGTATGGCTATATGGTATTTTCTAATTAATTTGGCTAAGAAGTGGGGAAGTTCTGAACGGAGGTTTTCTTTGTCTTGCCAAAAAATTGATCTCCAGAGTAGTCAAATATGAAGGCTGAAACACAGGCTTTCAGCATGCAAGTCAAAGGGTACCATTATCAACAGCAGAAAGCTGATGGACTCAAGAGAAGGGCACGACTCTAGGAGCTATAAACCCAGGGTAGAGCTGTGACATCTGCTGCGCTGTGAGTACTTCACTTAGCTTCTCTGCCTCAGTTTGTAAAGAGCTTAGGGTGAAAGCTGTTATATGCGAATGCACAGCTGCATCCCTAATGGTTTTCAGGACCATTGTGGTCAGCCTTTCCCTAAGAGAAAGGGAAATATCCTAAGTGCTGTCATCTCCTTTCTTATTTCCAGAGACAGTTACCATTTGACATATGGGAAATACTACCCTATCTGTTGATCTCTAAATTATAAAGGAGTTTTTTTCTCTTGCTGTCTTCCTGCCTCATGCAGCCTGTAACTGGTCATGGTCAGAGTAAGAGCTAATGTTTTCTGCTCCTGTACAAATCATTTTTAGTGTTTGGTATACAAAGTTCCAGGCTTCAGGGAATGCCAGGCTCACAGTGCCCCATATCGCCATTAATACTTCCTTCCAAAATTTATTATTCTTTAATCTCTCCCATAATATATGAATTAGAGTCCCTAGTGGAAATCCCTCATTTTCCTGCATATATCATTCCAGGTTTTGAAATTCTACAGTACTGCCATAGTTCAAGATTAATATAACCACCCTTTTATTCCTTTGAGCAAGAGCCGGATTCTAGCTCTGTTACATCAGATTGCAGAAAGCTTATTTTAGCTATCCTGAGTCAAATTTCCATTTTTATGGGGTTAGCAGTAAGTCTGTTGCTTTGAGGGACTGCTGCAATTTATGATCGTGCTTGGAGAAAAGTAAAGCTTGCTCTCCCCATCGGTACCCACCATTTTGGAAGGGAAGGAAGTACAATATCGGGAGGGGAGCATGAAAAGTTCTGGAGTTTCAGAGGCTTCCCTTACGATTATTCATAAGCTGTCTGAGAAGACAGAGCACAGCACTGGAGGGGTTTTTGTCAGTTGTTCCTTGCAAGGCAGTCTGAGCTGGTTGAACACTTCTAAAATCTAAGCCAGTTCCTTTGGTGATGATCTGTTAATGCTCTGAGAGCCCTGTTACTGCACAACAATAGATAAAAAGTAGTTTATGGTTATTTTCAAATGTTGAAATGTATCTACTTTGAAGCCTATTCCTGGAATTGGTTATATCTTAAGTGCACTCCGCTTTCTGGTTAAACTCCATGTATCTGTGGGAAGAGTAAGGATTTGGCTTCTTCTAGGTGTCTGTTTCAGGCTTTGTGGTTCTGCACTGATCATTCAGGCAGGAATCAAAGGAATTAAATGTTAAGCAACACTTCCATAAATGTGTGTGTAGTTAGTGAAGTTGGGCTCTTGAATTTCATATTCACCAAATGGGTGGGGTAGAAACTTTTGAGTTCCAGAAGTGGTGAGCGTACAGTCACGTGTGTGAGGGAGGAGTTGTCTCCCATCATTAATGTAAAGAGGTGTGAAGACATGGCTGGCAGGTAAAGGAACACAGATCTGGAACGTGCTCTGCTGTCCAAGTATGCAGCTTCTTTCACAATAACCCCTTTCATAAACAGATCGTGCTCCGTGTGACAGCAGTGGTGTATTCTGCCCTCTGCCACCATTATGATACTGTTCCAGCCTCTCCCTTTTCTAAACTTTTAGAAATCTTTTCCTAATTCCCAGTCTACATTGATTCAATGCCAGTTTATAACAATTTGTCTTTGAATCCTTTCACTTAAATTATTCTTCTCTTTCCCTGATGTTTACCCAACAAATTGTTGTTTTGTTGGTAGCCATATTCTTTCTCAGATTTTGTTTTTCTAGGCTCAGCAAATGTGTCTGTTTCACAGGGACAGACCCAAATTCCTGTGTGTTTGCTTCAGGCGGACTGTAAGAAACCAACTCAGATGTGGATCTGCTGATCCATATTCATAGAGAACAAGGTTGGAAAGAGCACTGAGAGGTCCCCCAGGCCATCCTCTCCCCAGAGCCACCAGCCATGCTGGCACAAAGATGTCTTGTGTCTCAGCCACACTCAACTCAGCACACAACTCTTGCAGCACGATCTGCTGAAGCAAGGGCCAAAGCCACCCAGTTTGTTGTCAGTTAAGAGTTTTGTTTTTCTGTCCCACCAGCATCTGCTGGTAATGGAGCCTGTTCCATATCCCAGGATTTCCTTCTGCACAATGACTTCCATCTTAGGTTGATTTCTTACTGACAACCAGGCTGTACCTGTTGCTCTGTTTTCGGTGCAAGCTAACTTTGGTTCCTCTCGAGGTGGTTTACCCATGTGCTCAAGCATCCATCCAACCTCTGCAGGGACTGGATGTCCATGTGAATTGCACAGTCGTGTGAGTACTGCAGCTTGCACTAATGTGTCAGTCTGCCTTCGTATGGAAAGCAAGGCAAGTCTCTTGGAAAGTGCCAGCTGGCTGTTCGTGTTTCCTGTTGGCACAAACTTTCCATGTTGCTAGAGGGAAAGGGAGAGAGGCCTTCTAGGGCCAGCAAAGCAACGGGGAAAAAACTCTGCTCGGGCCATCTTGCACAAGACCAGGGTGGCGAATTAGACAGTACAGCACAGCCTGGGGAGCGTGCATGTGCCTTAACAAATGAATTTACAAGTGAGCAGTGAGCTATGCTTGGACTGCTGAGAAGGAGCTTAGATCTGGCTGACAGTTTCGTGATGGTGAAGTTCCGATGGCTGAGGCCAGACAGATCTGGAATGCCAGAGATCGCAGGGGAAAATTCAGTGGGCAGTTTGCCCCTCTACAAACACCTAGAGATGTTTCAAGTACATTCTGTCATCTTTTCTTACCGCACTGCAGTGTCACACTAGAGCTGTGCTCTTCTGGGGCAAAGTCAGGCTGTTGCAGTGTCACTGGCTGGTGTGAGAGCAGCGTAGCTGCCATCGCTGTTCTTATTTCTAGGAGTGTTTAGAGGACAATAGCTTGATTTTATAACCTGTGCCTTGAAAAACCTCCCTGCTGAGAGTGTATCTTAGTGTTTATTGCAAAGTGTGTTTCATGCTACTTTTCTTTCCCAAATGTTTCGAAGTGGTAGTGGTACTTTAAGGAGAAGATGCCAGTACCCGATAGCAGTGATGGAGATGAAAGATCTGCTTCTTTGGATAGCTTTCTGCAGGAAAGTGGGAGTAAGACATTACTCTGTCCTGAGGACTCACATCCTCAGTGGGAGGCTACACAGCAGAAAAAATAACCTTCCAGTTCAGAAAATTCAGCCTTGAGAGACAGAAGGCAGTAAAATCAATGGCAGTAAAAAAATAAAGTAAAATAAGAATGAAATATTTCAAATGGTATTTGTTGTATGGGGGGGGGGGAGTGTTGCAGACTCATTCACTAAAGTCATTGATGAAGCAATTAAAGGTCACTGTTGAGGGATTATAGAACTAAAAGAGAGATCTGCCTTGGGTGGAATGTCATTTATGTGCTTCACCAAATTTATTAGTTTTTTATAGGGCCAGGAGAGAGAAATCACAAAGTTCTCTCTTGGGTCAGTTGAGATTATATGGGACTGTGCTCTAAACAATTTATTACTCCCTGAGCCATTTTAACGTGTGTTCTCAGTCTTTCAGGAAAAGAACAGGCAGATAATTGGAAAACCTTCATCAGAAAGAATCCAGTAGCTTTCAGACAGATCCCGACCCAGAACCGCATAGTGACAGAGGTTTGGTAGCAGGCTGAGAGATGCGACTTGGTTTGGCTTCACTGCACTTACAGCCTCGCAGAGTTACAGTGTCAGGAAAAGCTTTTGGGTTTATGTGAGATAGGTAGGAGTCTGAGCAACCTTCCCAACCAGATGTTCCCTCTGTCTGGTGGAAAGCCCTGGTCATGTTGGAGTCAGCTCTCCTGTCCTTTTGTGGTCCCACGTTACTCTGCTGTTCACCTCTTACAGTTACATAGTTGGTGCCTTCCACTGGTCCTGATGCAGTTCCAGATGTCTCATTATGTCATGCTGTTTTGGCAGTCACTCGCACCCCACGCTACTGGAGCAAATAATGCTCCCGTACCACAGAGAACAGCCTGTGTCTGACTGCTTCCCATCGCTCTCGCTTTCCAGGGAAGATTGCAGAACCGTCTTTGTTCACCACAAGGTTAGGATGGGTTTTTGTGTGGGGAAGTGCTGGGAAGAGAATCACTCTTCCCATTCTACCTTCTTGACTCACAACTACTGGATCTTCATCACCAGATTCCTGGGGGGGTAAAAGGCACAAATAGTTGCTTTCAGTTTATTCAGCGTATTTGTGGCATTTTTGTAAACTCCTTGCTTTCACCAATGTAGAATATAATGAGAGGTAAGTGGAATTGTTTATGGCCTTTTCTGCCCAAAGCAGTTGAGACTCCCATGTGACTAAGATGAGTTTGTTAATTGTCAGTTTGCTTTAATGTAATGATTCAGAAGCTTAATCTGTTATTGAAATATTTATTCTGCTGTTGTTGTTCCATTACTTTTCATTGCCTTTTATTCATAGGAAACTATTCCAAGAAAAAAAAGTATATAAGTAAATTATATTTTACATACACATGTGTGTATATTTAGAGATAAATTCATAGGCAATGTAAAACAAGGACATTAGTAAGGCCAGCCCATAATAACATAAAACATCCCATAACATTGGCAGCTTTCCCAATCCCGTCTGCAGATGGTCCCAGGTACAGCCAGGACAACGGGTGATTTTCCTCACCACTCCAAGGGATCTGAGTGGGTGCATTACAGGATTTCCTTTGCAGGTGTTGGCATTGGGCTTTGCAGTCTACATGTCTCTGCTAAGTCAGTTTGAAAACAGTGCCCTGGTATGTTCTGTGAGCTGACAAAGAGGTGGCCAGGGCAGTAAATGTGTGCAGTCCTGAAAAGACTTGGTTTGAGCCTTGCTGTAAGGCACAACAGGCAGATGAATAACTGTTCCACGTGGTATTCTGACTTCGGTGCATAGCATCATGGCATTTGGGGCAGGCTCTATGAGAGGCAAAGGAAGTGAGAGCACCGTGGCCCCCATTCCTGTCTCAAGTGTGGCCATCTGCTTCGAGGGGTGACCCCACGTGCAAAGCTGCCCTTATCCTGGCCCAATTGTGGTTCTGTTTTCCGTGTTGCTCTGCTTAGAATTAGACTGGAAGTGAGTTCCCAACACAGACAGGTATTGTCTGATGGTAGCTGAAGGTTCCATGCCTGAACAAGAACCTGTATCTATACAGGCTGGCAGGTTTGGTGGCATTGAGAGTATAAATTATACATGCTTGAAATGAAGTGTATTTTAGCAGCAGATAGCTGAAAAGCCTTGCAATGTACTCCTAATTCAGCAGCATTGCCTTGAGCTGCTCTGAGGCCTCTTTTTTAAACTCAGACATTAGCACAAAGCACACCTCTGACTGCAGGCATTTAAAGATCAACAAGGGCCGAAAAAGCTTTTAAGATCCAATGAAACCAGGAAAACAACCATGTTGCCTTTCAGTGTCAGGTTAGATTGCCTTCTTATGAGTGCAGCTATTTCAGGTACAGAGTGCTTGGTGGTTTGGGTCTTGTTGTGTGGGGAAAGTGTTGCCCAGAAAACATCTGTTTCCTTCACCTGCAAACCACAATGTGCTGTGAAGGGGCAGGACTGCAGCCACAGAGGGCCCAGAGGGACAAAGGAAATCTGGCTCAAAGGGATGAGCACGGTTTTCTGAAACACGGTATCAAAAAGAGCACTTAAAAGGAGAGAATGCTTTTAGAGCACACGATACACTGCAAATTGGGCAAGTCAGATTGCTTGTGAGCTTGAAATTCTTCTTGGGTTGCCAGTGCTGTCTTCTTAGCAGCAATATTTGTGTCCTGCTCAGAATTGCAGCATGAGGAGTTTATTTTCTTTCAGCAACTGTAAAATGTTCTGCTTTTCTGTAAAATAACAGGATGTCTTCTGCACTGTTTAAACTCTGTATGAGCAAAAGAGCTGCTGCTTTCCCTTCTGTGCTCATGTCTTCATTTTTACCTTCCCATCATTGAAGTTCAGATGTAGCTCTTCACATACATACTGCAAGTGCAGAACTACACCCTTGACTTGTGAAAACCTTTATAGTACATTTTAAACCAACAGTAGTGTATTAGTGTTGTGTGTTGCCAAATCCCACCTGGTCTTCTGGCCTAAAAATACACCGAAGTGATACTCTGGGCATACAGGGCAGAGGAGAGCCTCCCACAGGGTGGAATTTCAACTGTTTAATCAACTAAATGGTCTTCTAACAGCTGCCTTTTTGTTCTTTCAGAGGATGACATGAATAATTACATCAGTCGATACTACAATGAGCCAAGCAGTGGTAAGTTTTGCTTGAAATTGTAAATGTGATCTGTGTTTTTACATTGCACTGTGTGCTGTAAACCAGGTGAGGCTGGACAGTGATGTAGATTGATCCATCATGGATCCATCCTTAAAATGAAATCCACCATGACATCTGTTGGTTTGCTCCATGGAAGATTGTACCGGAATAGTAACTCTCTAGTGGCTGAAGATGTTCATAATAGCTTGGAGCTCTGGGAGAGGTTAATTCCCCCGAGGTAGGCTGTCCAGGCTGCAGAGCGATTCAGACGGACCCGAGAATGAACGGCAGGGACAAAGTAAAGGCAGAGAAGTGGGGTGGTGCCTTAGCCCAGCGCTGTGCTGGTTGACCTGAGTGGGAGGAACCTCAGCAGCGGGCGCAGGCCGTGACCTGAGCTCCAGTTCAGCCCCCGGGGTCCCGCTGGCATGGGGGGCTCTCAGCAGGGCTGGGCAGGCAGCAGGGTGGGGAGCATCCCCTTACCTATAGAACGCTTCCTAGAGAGAGAGATAAGTGTGTGTAGGTATAATGTATTATTGACGTATATCCCCATATATACATGGGGATATATAAGAAGTGTGTGTGTCTGCATATACACCCACATATATAAAAAATATGTATATATGTATTTACATGTATGCATATAATGTATTATATTCATACAGCCCGTACACACATCCCTATATGTAGTATGTGTACACACAAGTGAAATATAGTAATATATAAAAAGATACATATATCTATATAAAGATGTGTCTGTGTATAGACATACAGATTAAATAGAATAAAATGTGTGTGTCTATATGTGTATGCATAGAAACCTAGAATGTATTATATTTGCTTATCCTACATAAATACACAGAAACCCAGATACACGTATCTATATATAAAAAGACATAAGTAAAAATGTATACATGTTTGTACATATATTTGTATAAGGTATCATGTATGTATCTCCAAACACATACATGATGTAAATGTGAGAAGGTTTATAGAAAGGTATGTGTGTGACTCTATATACATATAAAGATGTGTGTGAGAGGCTGTCTGGATATGCATAGATAATTTATCTGAATATGAATATTAAATATATTAAAATGTATAAGGATAAATGTAAAGGGTGGGGTGTGTGGGAGGAGGAGAGCTGGTCTCGTATGAAAGTGTATCTGTGTATATGTAGAATGCATTATATATTTATAACCCCATAAATTCATGCACACACAGAAATATATACATACCTACAGATGTACATGTAACATAAGAATAAATTAGAGTGTGTGTAAGTGTATGGTCGTTAATATATGTGTAATGTATTATATATCTGTATCCTGGTAAATATATCTCTACATTGATACACAGGTGGAGATACATACATATATATGCTTATTAAAGACATCTTCTGGTTTTATGTATATAAAAAAGATGTGACAGTGTATATACATATGTATTCTGTATTATAAAATCTGAATGTATGTATGTATATGTATATAGATATAATGTCTTACATATATCTCCATATAGATCCCCACATATATACGTGGATATATATGTTTATACATTAAGGTATGTGCATGTGAATGTGTATATGAATATATGTCTACGTATGTTTCTATATGTATAAATATCTATAAAGGTGTTTGTGCACAATTGTGTATATACCTATTTTATAAGTTTTATAAATATGAATGTGTACATGTAGATATAATTTATACATGGATATATATTTATATATGTGTATACATATGTAAGTCTATATAAAGGGCGAGTGCATGTATGTATTACTGCATATGCACAGATACATTGTTAAATACAATAAATATTAAAAGGTATGTGTCTCACTGTATACTTCTATAGTATGTATAAAGTGTGTGTATACAGGTATAAGTATCATGTATATCTCTGTCGCCATATAGATCCATGGGGTTTTAAAACCACGTTTGCATATGAAGATATAAATACATGCATGAGAGGAACTGTTTATATACGGATATTTATGTAATACATATAAGAAGTGTTTAAGTGACTCTATATACATGTATTTTTAATATGGACAATATTCTTTAGTGTGAGGGTGGTGAGGCGCTGGCACAGGGTGCCCAGAGAAGTGGTAAATGCTCCATCCCTGGCAGTGTTAAAGGCCAGGTTGGACAGAGCCTTGGGTGCCATGGTTTAGTGTGAGGCATCCCTGCATGTGGCAGGGGGGTTGGAACTGGATGATCTTAAGGTCCTTTCCAACCCAAGCCATTCTGTGATTCTGTGTATTTTGTACAGTATATATGTGTATCATGTATAGGTATAATGTATTTTATATAACTCTATCCCTATATATGAAATTCCCTGTGTAAATATACACATACAGAGAGGAAAAAAAAAATGGGGGGTGGGAATGTGTGTATAATTTTTATTTTAAAATAATAGGTAATTTTGTATTTTAAAAGGGCTGTGAGAGAGACTGTGTCTGTATCTTTTTAATCTCTTTTATGGAGTAGTGTTATGTATAACCTGTATTATGTGTCTGGTTTATGTGTAAACTGTATGAGTGTGTGTATATACATATATAGGTATATGGTATTTTGTATGTAGGTATACCCCTATACAGCCCCTTATACGTGTGTGTGTGTATAAAGCCATGTATGTGTCTGTGTATGCAGACAGGTATAAACACAGCTAAAGGTCTGTGTGTAGCTACACAGGTATTGTATATATGTATAAAATATACGTAAAGCTGTATATATGTGCCTGGGCATGTAGAAGCCTGTGTATACGTGTATGTAGTTTATATACTAGAAAAACCACGCAATTTGTGTACATGTGGTGCATCGCGCAATCCCTGCGCCACGCCAAGCTCTCAGGAATTCCCTTCAAGCCTTGGCCTCTACATGAGGAGTCGGCAGTGACAAGTCCCTTGACCCTACCTGTGGCTCCTGCTCCCTGGCAGGAAGCAAGAACTGGGATAACCAGTCATCCCTGGCTGTCCTGGAACACTCCTTCGCTGAGTGGAGCCTGAGCAGAACAGGACTGTTGGTATCGGGAGGTTTGAAAATATCTGGTAAATACTGACTGGGGTTGTGGCTGGGATGGGAATGTGCTGGTGACTAGAGCCCATCATCTTGCAACCCTGTGAATCCTGGTCCAAAGTGAGGCCCTTAGGGCTCTCCTGGAGCACACCCCTGCATGGGACCATGAGGACCATCACTGAAAGATGAAACCTGAGGAAGTCCCCCGCTCCTGGAGACATGGCCTTCGCCCCCTGAGAAACACCAAGACATTAGAGGAGCACATTTCACTGATTGGAGGGGAATTTTTAACAGGTACTTGTATCATCTCTTTATGTATGTATGTGTTTATAGATTGTTACAGCAACTGCAGTAAATGCTGTTGATATTGGCTTAGATGTGCCTTAAAACTGCAAACTGCTCACACTTGTATCCCTTGAGATGTAAACCGTAGTCCAAGTCTGAGACTAAGACTGGATCCAGCTGCACCTGGGCTCCTTAGAGAGCAAGGGGGTCTAGTCTGAACCTCGTGACTCAGCGGGAGGTTCTCCCTTACCCTTTGTGCCCTTGGGCTGTGTCAGTCATTTTTTAGCTTGATTGATTGTACGTTGCTGTGCCTCGGTGTGCTCCCTCCACGCAGTAACAGGTGAGCCTTGCTGTCACCTTCTGTGACCTCACACCTGTATCCATGAATGAAAACTGCCCTTTCCATGAAGCTCAGCTTTGATGGGAGTTCTGTGAATGGCCCTGAACTGTTCCTCTCACAACAGTACTGTGTATTGTATGTAAAATGTGTGTACATGTACAAGTATCTCATAAATGGGGGTACTTGTATATATAAAGATGTGTATATGAAGCCCATATATATGTCTGAGACTGTCTCTACATACAAATTTTTATATATATATAAAATGTGCACACATACACAGATGATACAAATTTTTAGAGGTATGCAGTATTATTTGTATTTATGTGTATCCCCCTGTATACATCCCAATATATGATGATGATGTATGTATATGCATAGGTGTATGGTTGTTTAAAAAAGAGGAAAAGGAAGGGAGGTGTGAGTGACCACATCTGTGTATATACATGCGTGTTCATGTATAGGTATAATGTATTCTGTATATCCCTATATATGCATTCCCCATGTATATACAGATGATATACATTTAAAGCATTATGTAGATATATGCATTGTGTACTATATATGGTGAAGATACAGAAACACAGATATATATTCCCCATATCTATATGGATAAATCCCTATGTGAAGATTATGTGTATATCTTTATATACACATCTTTCTTTAATATGCGTGTGTGCACTTATGTACAGGCATATGGTGTTGGAGATGTACATCTCTATATATATATATCCCCCAATACAGATACATAAAAAGGTGTGTATACACTTAATTTTATATGTATAATAGGTAGTACATATAAAATGGATGTGCTCATGTATTGCAATGTGCTTGTTTTATATATCCCTATATTTACATTCCCTGTGTGTCTATACAGAGTAGTATATCTATCTATAAAGGTAAGTATGCATGGGTGTGAGAGAGGGAATGTGCAGGTGTAGTCTATATAGAGATAATGATATGTATGTAAAAGGATTTGTATTATTATATGGTGCATGTGTCAAATGTCTGTGTGTACATATATGTTTACTGTATTATAAATGGGGCTCCTTATACACACACACACACATATTCCCCATATTGATAGGGATAATCTATAAATATTGCATGTATGTAAAATTTGTGTGAGCTACTGGATACACAGATATATGGTATTCAATAGGTATGTGTATGTATATATAGGTAGGTGGTAGTATTCATAGACGTATAGCCTTCTGTATTAATGCCCATTATACAGCTATAATGATTATATAAAGATGTGTGTAGCTATATGAATGTCAGTAAAGGGGGGGCCATGTACAGGTCTTTGTGCTTGTGTCTATGTGTGCACACATGCATGTTTATGGCTGTGTGCGCATCTGTGCATGCGCATCTGTGCTTGCCTGTCTTAACATCTGTCTGCCTGTGCGTGCATGTATATGTGCGTGTTTGCGCCTGTATGCCTGTATGTGCCTGTGGTTGTGTAAGTATGTGTGTACGTGTCTGCTTGTGCATTTCCATGTGCCTGCATGTCTGTGTGTGGCAGCATGTTTTTCTGTGTCTGCGTGTGTATGCACATCTGTATCTGTGTATTTCTGTCTCCCTGCATATCTGTCAGTGTATGTATCTCTGTCAGCGTGTGTGCATGTCTGCATGTGTGTTGGTGTGTCTGGGTCTGCGTGTACCTGTGGTTGTGCAAGTGCGTCTGTGTGTGCATGTCTGCATGCGTGTTTATGTGTCTATTTGTGTCTGTATCAGTGTGTACATGTGTCTGTGCATTTGCATGTGTGTTTGTGCGTGTCTGTGCATCTGCGTGTGTATGTCTCTGTTGATCTGTGTCCATCTGCTGTGTGTCCGTGTGCATCTGTGTCTGCGTGTCTCGGTCTGTGCATATCTATGTGTGCACGCATGCCTGTGTGTACCTGTGGCTCTGTGTGTGTGTGTGTGCATGTCTGCATGAGTGTCTGTGCTTGTTTCTGTGCTCCTGTCTGCGTGCATGTGTGTGTCTGCATGTGCCTGTGCACGCATGCCTGTAGTTGTGCAAGTGCCTCTGTGTATTTGTGTATGTCTGCATGTGTCTGTGCATGTCTGCCTCTTCCTGTGTCACTGCATGTGTGTCTGTATGTGTGACTTTGTGGGATGGGGAAGACCTGGGAAAAAAGGTAAACACCACGGGTTGAGGTTAGAACAGTTTAATATTTACACAAAATATCACAATATAGTAACAGTACTAATAGAGGGAGATGGAAGGAATAAAGAAACCCACACACACATATTGCCCATGCCTATATGGATAAAGTGCTATATAAAGATGATGTGTATATGAAACAGGTGTGTGTGGGTGAAGGAGACTTTGTACATACACCACCTGTGTACTGTATCTTGTGTGTGTGCATCTGCATATACAGTATTAGTTATAGCTGTATCTATAGAGATATCCCTATAATCTACTTGGCGATCTGTAAAAAGGTGTGTTTGGGTACAGATTTTTTATGTATACAAATATACACATATATAGCTGTATATATGCGCACACATATGTACATAAATATATGTATGTAAATATATACATATATAATTTTATACATATAGTTGGTCTCATAACATGGCTATCTGTGTAAGTGTAATGCAGTATATATATCCATATATATACACACACACGCACACATTCCCTGTGTAGCTACACACATACTTATATACAAAGATAAGGCTATGTGTGTGTATTCTATTTATAGATAGCTAATGATATCTAAGTAAAAAGGGGAGACTATGTATTATATAGTGTATGTATCAACTCTGTGTGTACAATATGTATGTATACGGTATCACATGTGGGCCTCCTAACACCTTCCCCTGTATCTGTTTGGATAATTTTATTTTTATATGTATGAAATATGTGAGACTGTACAGACACACACATACATACAGGTATACAGTACTGGTTTAGATATGTATCTCTCTATACTTACCCCCATTCTACACGTGGCTATCTAAAAGAGATGTTTATCTTGTAAGAAAGAGTGTGTAAATATACAGCTATGTAAATGGGGGAGGGGCTGTTCCCATATAGGTATACTGTTATTTAATATCTCTTAAATGTGTGTGTGTGTATATATGTATGCATATACATACACAGAGAAATATATACATATATTTTATATAAAGCTAGACAGGGTGTGTGTATTCTGCCTAGAGAGGCAATTATGTGTATTTAAAGGGAGGACAATGTACTATATTGTATAAAAAAAAGTCTTTACATTTATAGGTATTATACAAGGGGTCTTATATACACAGACACATAATCCCTTTATCTATATGGACTAATCTCTGTATAAAGACTGTGTATATAAAGGGGAGGGTCTGTTTGGGGGGGAGGAGAGACTCTGTATACATAAATATTTTATGTATTGCGTACATACATACAGGCATATGATAGAGATAGGCATACATGTATGTATACTGCATCTATGTGTGTGTGTAGTTTAAAAGCTGTAAAAAAAAAAAGGGGGTTTGTGTTCATGTATAGATATGTATTATACTTGCATATCCCTTTATATACATTCCCCATGTATATACATATACACATTACATATTTCTAGATAAAGACAAGTGTGAAGGAGAGAGCAAGTGCACGTGTATTCTGTTTAAAAAAGGGGAGACTGTGTACTATATATAGTATATAGATATAAAAAAATGTCTGTATATGTAACATTACATATGGGGCTTATAGAGACATATACAGTCCTACATATAGGGGTAAATCTCTCTATAAAGATTATGAGTATATAAAGGGGGGACACATTTATATATTATAAAGTACACATATGTATATTAGCTTGATTCTACCCCATATAATTTAAAAACTTTATAAGGGGAGTATGCGTGTGCATGTATAGCTATGATTTATTATATATGTATATCCCTCTATATATATTCCCATGTCTACAGCCACTTATATACATCATGAGGGTGTTGTGTGTGTATTCTAACAAACAATAGATAATTACATGTATTTAAAAGGGAGACACTGCAGTATATGTATCAAATGTCTGTGTGTACATATGTAATGTATTCTATATGCAGTTCCTTATAACTTTATATAAAGAATATGTTTGTGTGAGCAACTTGTGAAGATACCTACATCGCGTATGTGTGTGTGTGTGTGTATATACATTTATTTAGAAAAAGGAGTAATATTTGATGACAGGTACATAGAGGGAGTTGGAGGGGGGAGAGACTTATGTACTTGTGTGTGTGAACACAAAAGATCTGTGTGTATATACATACAGGTTTAATATATGATATATGTAGCTCCATTATATATACACACACATATACGTTTCCTCATATCTATAAGGGCATACATAAAGATTATGTGTGTATAAGAATGTGACTGTGTGTATATACACATAATATGTATCTATGTAAATGTTATCACATACATCTATATGTTTATAGCCCTCTCCAACATCCTGATTATACATGGATATACAAAAGATGTGTTCATCTAGACACAGGGATATATATTTATTTTTAAAGCTGTATTAAAGGGTTTGGGGGTATGTAATAATGTATAGATATATTTTCATATATATGCACACACTGAATTTATATACATTCTTTCTTTGCATAGAAACACACAACATACATTTATGTAAAGGGGTGTGTGTGCATAGAGAGTATATAATTATAGATGTGTATGTATGCATGTTTTATATAGTATGTATACACAGCTGGAGGTATCTTGTATTATTTACAGATGTATATGCCCATTTTATAGATTTAGCTATATGTATCTCCATAAAGCTGTATCTATCTATCTATATGCATATATGTGGCTAAAGCAAGCGCTGTAACTAAGGGGGAGGTGTGGTACATACATAGCTATGTCGTGTAGATATGTGTGAAGCAGAGAAGCTCTAGGAGCGGGCAGTACGCACTCTACTCACTGGCTGTGGCCCTCCCCACTGGCCATGCTCACTCCTCTGCTCTCTTCCCTGCAGACAGCGGTGTCCCCGAAGCAGCCATCTGCGTGGTCACCACCGCCGCCATTGACGTCCATCACCCCAACATCTCGTCCGACCTTTTCACGGTGGAGGTGCCGATGCGCCTGGGCAGCACAGGGACGTCCGCCAGCATCGCATCGGGCAGCGCCTCGCGCTCCACTGTCAGCTCAGGCATGCAGGCCTGCAGTGAGAGCAGCCAGACCCTGGGCTCCTCCCCGGACTGCAGCACCGCCTGCGAGGACAATGCTGAGGCTGGTGCTGGCCCACGGGCTGACCTCGCGCCCAGCCGGCAGCAGGTGGCCCATGCCATGGTGCAGGAGCTGCTCTCATCCCTGTCGGAAGAGGCCTGCCTGGCACAGAAGGGGCTGGATCCTGTTAACCTCAAGCTGCCTAGCCCTGCAGGCTCGGCGGGGTCCAGCCCCAACCTGGGCCACCGCCTCACTGTCTACAACTGCAGGAACCAGGAGAGCCTCAATGTGTTCCAGCTCAAGCCACTTATGGACTGCCCCCAGGCTGCCCCGCTGATCGATGACAAGTTTGGTGCCCTTGGGCCCCCAGAGCCACAGCTGGGCAGGGTTCCCAAGGTATAAGGACAGCCTGTGGGAAAGGGACAGCTGTGGGGACACACTCACTGCGCTGGGTCACGTGGCTGCCACAGGCAAGGTGGCAGTGCTGGAGGCAACCTGTGGCATCTCCTGCAGCTGGGGGCCAAGCCAACCTCACCTCTACCAGCCAATGCCCTGATGGTGCATGATGGACCTGCCGTGCCACCAACTCTGGGCCAGCTGCGACCTACGGTGTCCTCTGGGGCACAATGGACTGTCCAGGAGTCTTGGGCCAACATCGACCCACAGTGCCTGGGGAGACAGACAGACAATGAACCTGGCCCATGGGCAGGACAGAGCTGCTGGACAGCTTAGGCCCAGCCTGGCCCCCAGCCTGAGCATGGCTGGGAGGGGGAAAGGGGAACAAGAATAAACACTGACAAACAGATGCTGCCTTCTGCCTCGTATCCCTGTTTTGTTCATTCCCTTTCTTTCCTTCCTTCTCTTACCTGCCTTCCTCCTTTCTTCCACTCCAGGTGCCAAACTCACTGTCCACTGAAAAAAAACCAGCCCACCACCACAGTGACCCCACCTCTTTCCAGTACAATCCTTTATTTGCCCTTATTCCCCACCCCAGCTGCAGTGCAGGGTCCATCACCATCACTCACTTCTTCTTCAGGAGCTCCGTCATCTCTGGCACAGCCTGCAAACACCAGTGCTGGGTAGGATGTGCTCTCCCCCTGCAGCACCCAGCCCCCCCACTATGCTCCCCAACCTCCCACCCCTCATGCCCAGCACACCACTCCAGGGGCTGTGGGTCACCCCAGCTCACAGCACTCCCCACTTCTCTCCCGCTGAATAAAGCTTCTTAATTATTTAAGAGCGCTGCATTTCCATTAGGTGGAAATAATGCATTCGTACAAAATTTATTAAGGAAATTGTCTACATGGTGTTTCTTCAAGAATGCGACTTTGGCTCTGGCTCACAGGAAGGCCCGTGCTCGCCCTGAGCCAGCGGGCACTCTTTCAGCAATGGCATTAAGTGCTGGCAGCGTTTCTGCCTGCACCGCTCACGGAGCCCCGGCACACTCCTGCCAGGCACACGCGTGGCTGGGCACACACAAGCCATAGGCGGGTGCACATGGGCTTGCTCACAGCACAGCTCTCCCACCGAGAGCTGCAAGTTCCTCATGAGCAGCAGCCCAGGCAAAAGTCACAACTCCTCCTGCCAACACCACTGGCCTGTAGTACTTCATGAAGCTTAAAAATAGATGTAAGCACCTATGTGCCATTATTGCTCAGAATGGTTCATAGCCATGAAACTAGAACAGAGCAGCCTGCCTGTGACACCCCCCAACACACCTCACTGATAGAGAGCTTCTATGTGCAGGGATCCAATTTTAAGCATGAAAATAATGAAATCAGAAAGCAAATTCTTTAACAAAACAAACAGCCTAAGGCAGACATCACAATACAATCTGGTCAGTGTTATTTGAGCTATTGTTAGCACAATGAACCAGTTATCCCACACAGCTCCATGTTTAGCCTCACCTGAAATAAGTCTGCCACCAGGCCAAAGTCTGCCACTTGGAATATTGGCGCTTCTGGATCCTTGTTAATAGCAACAATGGTCTGCAAGAAACAGTAAATCACCATGCGAATATATATGTATGTATGAATATATACATTTGGGTTTTTTTATATATATATATAAATAAAATAAAATAAGAGCTATAGATTAATGTCTAGGGCTGGATCACAGCGAGACTTTATCCAGGAAGCCAAACTAAGTTTTTCCCAAGCCCCTAGAAGCAGAAGACAGAGCTAGCAGCATTTTAACATCTTTTCCACCTCAAAAAACCAAATTAACCCCCAGAAACAAACCCATTCCCCCATAAAACTCCCTCCCAGCTCACTGCATACATCAGGGCTGTCCTTCCCTGTTGAAGAGTCTAGAAACAAAATGCTACGAAAGATGAGTACCTGCCAGCTCTAAGCACTACCATCACAGAAGTAACTCATTTAAAACAAGTACGATATAAAGTGTGCCTGAAGGGACACATCATTTGGTTTGTCACACAGCAGAAAAGCGCAGAGGGTGGAAATCCCAGCGCACTGGTCCAGATAAATGTCTGTCTTGGTTCAAACTCTGCCACTCAGGTAAATCATTCTGTAACTTCCAAGACAGCTCCTCACAAAACACACGCAGGTGTCCCCACCAACATCTATACCAGGATGGGGAGCACTCCATAAAGGATAGGGGGAAAAAAAAGGACAGGAGCTTGTGAAATGAGCCTTGCACCAGTGTGGGGTCCAAGCACAGCACTCTACTACTGCCTTTTCATCCTGAACACTGCCAGCCTGAGCCTGCTTCAAGCTGCTCCCAGCCTCCTCCACCAGCTCTAGCCCAGCAGTTGTGTGTATGACACACTGACCTGCCCTTCCCAGGCAGCCACAGCTCATGTGTCTCCCTTACTCCCTTCCTTGAATGTACTCATCCAACAAATCAGCGGCTCAGTAGCGTACACCTCATGGCAGTCCCTCAAAGAGGGAAGTTTGCAAATCCTGTGGGCTTAGGCCCACATAAATGTTTCTTTTATTCTTAGGCCATTTGTACCCTGTGACTTGCTATAAAAGACCACAGCATAAATGCAAGAAGGAAGCACCTGCAGCAGAGCCCTGCTGCTGCCCTCCTGCCAGCTCATAAGCAAAGACCTGCACATGCTCCAGTAACGCTTCCCCCAAAATCTTTTTCCCCAAAGTGTATTGGCTTGATTTCAGATCCCCCTCTCTGTAAACTCAAGCCTCCAATGACAGTTCCACAGCACAAAGAAGCAAAATCCAGGCACTGATGCCCCAGGATATTTGCTCAATAAAGACTTGAACTATCCTCTGAGGCCCCACCATGCTTTGCAGAACCCATCACAGGGCACAACACCTAATGGTGAGGGTGGGGGGAGCCACCTGGGGACTGCCAGCTCTGTCCTTGTCACAAAAAGGCACCAATTGCTTGTAAACCTGTTTTCATCTTTAGTTTGGCAGCTCAGTTCTCCCTTGTCTCCATTCGTTAGCTGAAGTAACTTTACAGTAAGGTCACAGAATGGTTTCAGATGGCAAGGACCTTAAGATCATCCAGTTCAAGCCCCTGCCACCTGGCTCACCTCATCCCTAGATCAAACCTTCCATGGCAAGAAGCAAAAGCATCACCCTGCTTGCAATAGACCTTTACGAGTTACATCTGTTAGAAAGAAAAGCTACTGCAACTGCTCCATGAGGGAATGGAAAATGAGGAAAGCAAGCACCGCCGATTCTCCAGGTCTCCTCAAAAGCTGCATTTTCTACCTTGCTGTAAAAGGACAACTAAATTATACACCTCACTTGGTAGAAAGCATCCGACTACTCTGGAAAAAGTATCCTGAAGTGTCCAAATTCACAATGCCAGACAGTTCACAGCGCTGAGGGAAGACAGGGGGACAGTCCAGGGATCCCCCATGGCTGTGTAATGCTTTATGTCTGCAAGAGCTGCATCTTTTCAGTAACTACACATCTATGCTTTGGCTAAAGGGAAAGTAAGCACATTTCAAACTGCATTTCTCAATACATTCGTTTCCACCAGAAAACCTATCAGATATGGGAGAAATGGAACCGTTAAGTACAGATCTCGTATCCACAAATTTCATCTGTCCTTATTTCCTATAAAGGAACATCTCAAAATATCAAATATGGCACTGGAAAAGCTAAAAACAAGTAGAGGTTTAGCTGTTACACTACAGGACAATATTGCTGCCCAATATTTTTTAATCAAAGGTAATTCTGGCACTTGAAGTCATCTATTCCCATAACAGCTGGTAGCCTTAACTGCGGTAAGGCAGGAGGTAAGCACAGAGAGGGTCAGATCAAGTTTTAAGCAGCTCTGAATACACATTTCTTAGTCAATGGCTGACACTCATCCCAGCTGCCCACCTTTTCCCCCCACCCAAAAGCACAGTTGGAGAACAAGCATCTCAAAACAAAGACATTTTAACAATACTATGGCTCATCAGTGCTGGATTTCAGAAGACAGAGGCTCCAAAAGGGGCGCTGCACCCCAAACCCGCCCTACATGATTATCCCCTCCAAAATCTGTAAACGATACACGCAAAAAGCACTAAACTGTAAGGCAGCACAGATCATCCTACTGCACAGGCTGCCTTGTGAGAACAACTCCAGTCACATCCACTCATGTGAGCTCACTAGTCTGCCACTGGTTCTGCCTGTACATTTCTGCTAGCCTTCTCCTCAGTTTTACAAGCAATTCAAAGTCCCGGGTTTGGTTCCTGCCAGAAAGCACAAGGTCATTCCCTGGAAACAGGAAACATTCTATATCCTTTTTCTAAAAGGATCTGTGAGAGGTTAGGACAAGCCGCAGGGTTTTATGTCTGGCCCTGGACAGTGTGATTCAGCAGGTGATTCTGCTCCTCTTCCCAAACACAGCACTGTGGATCCAACTGGCATCTCCCACTCTGCATTATGTGCTTTGGCAACTAAAGAGTTAAACCTTTTAAAGTTTTACTGCCAGTTTATAATAGGTTTCCATTTGAATGGCTAAATGCAGGAATGTCGGAGACGTCTTTTACTTTATGGAATCCCAAGTTCATAATTCAGATTGCACATTGTTATGCATGAATTACTATGTCATACTCTGAAACAAACACAACTGGAGCTATTGTATAGAATTCAGGCACACATGGGTTTGCTGGGTTTTAAAAAAGCAAAGTCAATTAGCTGCTGATACTCACTGCTTTGGGCTATGGAGCAATGCATTTCCTGTGTTCCGTGTTTTGCCACAGCATCTGTTTTTGGCAAGGCTGAGAGGACTGACATGTTTTAAAGCAGGCAAACTGGCTATTTTAACATTAAAAAACCTGGAAAACTGGCTAACGTACTAATGTAAAAGCAAGGAAGTCAACTCATTTCCTTCCTCAGCAATCTCTTCTAGCACACCCGTCTTTACATACCTTGCTGTCTTTCATTCCAGCCAAGTGTTGTATCGCTCCAGATATTCCCACAGCAATATAAAGTTCCTAGACAAAAACAAGAATGAGACATTTTTGGTACCCATGACAGTTTCATTCAGCTCTCTTACTCAGCGCCAGTTACATGCAATAGTTTTTACATTACAGAAGGTGTCAGTATTAAAGGCAGTTGATGATTGGTTCCCTTCCCCGCTTGGGGATTCTCCTTTTACAGCTGCATCCCAAAAGGAGCAGCTGGCAAAGACTGGTGAGAAAAGAAAACTAAGTAAGGCTGCATCAAGCCTAAGACACTGCTCAGCTAGCGGACAGGGCACTCAGTGCTACTACCTGCAGATTCCCAAAGCGAATATTAACCAAGATAACATACGGATAATGCAGTTGCCTGAAAAGAAAGCCTAGGCTTTTGTTTGCAGCCTTTCAGATCTTTTAAATACGACAAAATGCACAAAGCTGAAATTCATGTGTTCAAACTAGCAGGACAAAACACCTCAGATCCTGAAGCTGGCTAGTGCACTTGTACTGATAGAACCACAGAATGGTTTGGGATGGAAGGAACATTAAAGCTCATCCAGTTCCAAAGCCCTGCCATTGGCAGGGACACCTTCCACTTCAGCAGGTTGCTTCAAGCCCCATCCAAGCTGGCCTTGAACGTTGTCAGGGAACCCTCAACATTCCCATCACCTAAAGCTTTTGTTCCCCTAGTCACTATCAGCTCCTGCACAGGCTGAGGAGAGAAGCGCTTCCCAGGTAGGCACCCACATCTGTACACTTTGGGGCTCCCAATCTCTCATCACCAAGGAGACCCCAGTACAAAATAAACCAAAATTTACAGGCGAATAGACCTACATCAGCAGTTGTAACTCACAGCACAGAAGGATTCTTCCCCTCAGACTGACAGTCATCTAGGCTATGACCTATCCAAAACCAAGTGTGTTTTCAGCTCCATGACAGTCTTCCCACCACTGCAAGCCAAAGTAGCAGTCAAACCTCAGCTGCCTACCTAATTTTATGGAAGAAAACCAAAGTACTTTTCACCAGCTCATTCAATGAGAGGAAACTAACACTCAAAACTAGTGTGTGTGGGGGGGAATCATCTGTCAAAACTGATCCAAGGTGGTATTTCTACACACTTAGAAAAGGCGCAACCTCAAATACTAAAATAATTTCTCTTTTAAGAATGCCAAGGTTGGTCCATATCTAAAACATACAAATCTAATCCAAGACATTATTTTTGGGGCCACGCAGGGTAAGAGGGTCAAAAACTCTTATCCCTGTGCAACTGAGGATGTACATTACAGTTAAGTGGCTTTTAACATGATGGAACAAAACACAGCTGTGAAACAGGCACCTACAGAAGAGGCTGGCAAATGAGGGTGTTCAACACAGACTATGCAGACTGCTTTTTCCATGCAGACCTAAGTGTCATTATATCAGTTACAGAAAGAAAGAAGATTGCCTTCTGATGTTGCTACAGATTTCACCCATCACATTGGTTTTTAAACAGGAATAGATAAATAAAAGTTATGAAGCTTTCCTACACTTTTCTACAAAGCCATCTCTTGCAAAAATTGAAAGAGAAGGAAAACAGCAGGAACAAAGTATTTCCTATAAAAAAAAAAAACCTTGCTTTGAAATTGAAACACAGCATCTAGTCTATGTATTTCCACAAAAACACACAGCTGTTGGAGACACTCAGAAGCTTTTTAGCCTCAATAGCTTTTTACTGAGTAGATTACTATTGGAGGTCAATCCATTTTAACCACAGCTGCAATGTAACATAATACGTCCATGTAAGAGCTCATGGTAAGAATGCAATATTTTAATTATACCAAATAAAAGAGCAGATGTTGCAGGAGAAATCATTCTAACATCATACTGTCTTTAATACAAGCCCTTTTTAAAGACACATTACTGTAATCTGATTTTTTTTCAGAGCAATTCATTAAGTGCCAGTCATCTAGACTACCAGATACTCTTATCAGACTGTTTAACATTTGAAGTTCAGTCTTTGGAAAGAATCCAGCTCGCCAGGAGCCAGATGCCTATGTATATATTCTATTAAAATATCTCAGAAAGACAAGGATGTTTCATTAAAAGGACATTTGTAAATCACCAGGCTTGTCTAAAAAGCCTTTCTCATGCATCTACGCCATGCCCTGCTAGGTTACGCCTGTTGGGCTCTCTGGCTAAGATAACTGCTCCATTCACAGTTGGCCTCCTCAGTAATGTTTTCATGCAAAACACACAGGGCAGCATGTTTCTTATCAATAGTTCCATACTGCAAAATTGATTTGACTGCTTAAATCTTAGTTTAAATCTATTCTACAATTTAGGAGGGACACAAAGGACTGACAAGCTCTGAACAATAAAGACTCAGGATAGCTCAGTGCTCTCCAAGAGGATTCAGCTGGGCATCTAGAGAGATCATAAAGGACTCAGAAATTCAGATCTCCAAGTTATTTTCAGGACAATACCCTCATTTTGATGATCACCCTGGAGTCATTAACTTCTAGGATGCCTTTTGCTGGGTCTTCTCATTTCTAGTGTGTCACGGTTCAAAGTCCCAAGTCAGGACTGTGAAGCTCATCTACAGAGGAGGCCCACAGCAAGGCACCAACCAGCATGAATCAGAGGCTGGACTGCACCTCTCGACTGCCAACAAAGATGGCTTTACACCAACTCCAAATTCCTGCTTTTTGCACCCCTGGAAGCTGCTGTAATTACTGCTGTCAGCTGGATGATCCACAGCCTACAGTTACAGGCACTTAGGTTAAAGTCTAGGATGTGGAGGGGCATTTATCAACTCCCTGGTGTTTGCACACAGGCAGGTTTTCACCAAAGGGCTGCTGCCTGCACTGTGCCACACGAGAATGACATAATAAAACAGCATGCACACTCTGTACAAGAAGTGCTCACTGCACTGTCTGATACAAATAAAGCCCCAAAGCCATTAAAGTCAAGGAAAGTGAAAGTTTTGGTGGTATAAAGGCATAGCACCAGAGGAGACAGTTGTCTTACCATAATGCACAGTAACTTAATTTCACCCAGGGAATGATTACTGTACATACATTACAGCCATGCCATAAATCTTTGGTTTTAATTAAGTGGACAGTGGACACCAGCACAGGGGAAGAGACAGCAGAGCAGAGCTCACAGTAACAAAGAGCACAACAGAGGAAACACACAGCATGGAAAGCCAAATGGATGGAAGGGCCTATGAAGCAGAGGGCAGGGAGGCACAATCAGTAAGTACTTAAAGATGTGCTGTTGCCCAAAGGGTTTGGCCTGTCAGTCATGGGAATGTGTCTTTGTGGAAGCATCAGCACTCAACATATCCATCAGGCTTCGCACAAGGCCTACAGCAGCAGCCAAAGCTGATTCAGCAGCATACTAGCAGGAAGGCCAAACGTTCTCTCTGGCCACACAGTACCCCAGAAGACTCAGAGACCTCAAAGTTTGTAAGCACAGATCTGCACCACAACAATCCTAAAAAGAAATAAAACTCCAAGTCCCAAATTTATTCTATTCAAAGGCAAGATTCCAAATCAGGAATCCAACTTCTTGTTTGCTATTTAAAGTATAATCTAGCCTTGTATTGTTTTTTCAACAAACACAACTGTGGTATGTCTTGTAGAGAATCACTGTATGCTAACCATTAAAGTGAAAAAATCCCTCTTAGCCATCCCCATTATTGCCATTTCCTCTTTGAATGTCCACAACTTGCATATTAATATCTACAGCAAGTCCATGAGACTTCATGTGCATGAGTCTGCACAGCTGGCTCCAGAACCCACATAGCCAGATACACTCTGTTTGGATAAATGTCACAAGGGTGACATACATGGATGATTGTAACTGCCAATACACCAAAGCAGTTATTTTCCTGTCCATACTGACTCTCCAATTATTATAATTTGTGCCATATATTACTACCTCCTTTATACCTATAAGGATATTTTAAAATGCCTTAGGCTGCGTTGGGGCAGTTAGGGTACATCTGCTAAAGAGAACCACAAGCACAGTTTTTAGTTGCAATTTACAGTGACTTTGAATGCTGCTGTAAGAGACTAGTAAGCATCCACAGGTGCAACCCAAGATGAGGTAGTTACTTTGCAAGCACACCATCAGCTACTATTGATTTTTATGCCAATGTCTGAATTACACTGAAAACCTTTAGCGTACATCAATTTATCATCCTACCAGTGGCATGCTTTTAAACAGGCTGGTTTAATAAACCCCTCTGCCACACATTCTTCTTAAAGGCAGCTCAAATATATTGTTTTCTTCGCAAGAGTGAAAGGACTATGAAATTAGAAAGAAATCTTTGTAATGAAAATTGCTTCATACAAGATATTCCTTCCAATTACAAGCTATTAATCCAATAAAATATTTTCTGGCTTGACACTCGTTCATATATACTGTGCTGTATATCAAGCAATTATCCAGCATGGACCGCTTTGATGCAGTTGAGTATGTTCTGTTCAAGAATCACATATTACTAAACCCTATCCCAACTACAGTTTCTTTTTCACTTTAAGAACCTTTGATCAGCCAAGCTATGTAATTACTCTTAAGTGTGGTTAGGGTGTCTGCTGGAGTGCAGGGCCATACAGCAATCTTTTTCTCACTAGGGAAAAGCACATCAATTGCTTTCAGCTAAATGCACTCACATATGAATATTTTAGTACAATTTAATGTTTCTGCACCAACCCCAAAGGAGCACAGCATCAATTTGTGAACATAGTTTTCTTTGAGTTAAAAGCTACACTGGATAATGCAGGATGAAAGGGGCTGTCAATCCTTAGCTTTTTAGCAAGTCAGAGAAAGGTAGTCTGTAAATTCAGTCCCAGCTGCATAGACAGCTCTCTGAAGTTCACCACTATAAAGCTACTTTTCAACAATAGTGAATTATCAGAGGACATATATTCCAAAATAATTTCCCAAGCACAGTCAATTTTCCCAATACTACTCCCATCTGCCAGCTACCAAAAAGCACACCTGCTGGTCTGCTAGCAAAACCACCAACATAACATACAAATAATGCATTCCTACAAAGAAGCTAAAGGTAGGAGAAACACAGTTATCTACCATGTGTTCCAACAGAGAAACTTCAGCATCTCAGTATTCCCTTGTATGTGTAGCAATTCAGAAATAATTAAGATCTTACCATTGATAAGTAGAACATATTTTAAGTGAGTACAAGCAAGATGATAGGACTGACACTTCTCATGAGACCAAGGGAATTAGTTATTTCATTCTGTTGTTAGTAGTTTTAGGAAAGAGCCAGAGAACAAAATGGAACAGAACGGCTGGAATAAAATATACCTGGTTTCACTTTCACTCAACTTCCCCACCAAAGAATGAAGAGAAACAAAACCTGACAGATACGCAAACCCAAGGAAGTCAATGATCCCTAAGAAAGCAACGGGAAGTAACAGTGAAGAGCTAGTATCCACCTACTACACAATGAAACCACGAGTCACTCACAAATTTTAGAGAAAATAAAACCAGGCCAGGGGAAGTATTTGCTTGCTTTGCTACTCAACACACAGAAATACAAAATATAGGAATAAAGGTAAAGAATGTGACAGTTTATCTCCCCTCCTGCTACTCCCAAAGCAAGATGATGACTATTAGCTGCTACAAAGCCACTCACTGCAGTGAAAGGGGCTTCCTAGCAAAATACTGGGGCATATACAAGCTTAGAAAGCATCCCACCCTGTTGTAAAAAAAAGTAGAGCAACAGGAATTCCACCCTTCTGCAGAAGAACATTCTGCACCTTTATGTCTGTCTCTGCCAGGAAATGCTCCATGGCCATTCATCTTTCCTTTTCCTGCTTCTCATTTAATCCCACCCCTGCATTTTCTGCCTAATATAACACCTTATGTTGTTCCTATTCTTCCATGTCTTTGGTGACTTTCAACTGAACCAACATCTCACTCCAGCATCTCAACTGAAGCTGCACCTCTTTAACATGCCTCTTTTCCCCTCATTTTTACTGTCAGTTCCTGACAGTTGTAAATTTGCCTCCCTTTTCAAGCTCCTGCAATTCATTACATCCAGACAGACCATTTGGTATGAAATCTAAGCTTAGGCACTGAAGCTAAGCAGGTCAGTGAGTTTACTCCTGGCGATCAGATCACAACTACACTGAATTCCCACCTGCCTTCTCCACTCAAGGTTTCTCAGCACATGCAATATCCAAACGCATCTGCCTCCTGTGCAATCATATCACATTTCTAATGCAATCACCTAATCCAGTGTCAATTATTCCTACACCATGTATTTCCTAACTTCTGCCTGCCTGAGCTTTCCATCTCAGTTTTTTGTTGCCTGGTAGGATTTTGTGCCTGATGTTGAAAGTACCAAGAGAGCAGCAACCAAACACCAAAAACCAAACCAAGAATTCTGCCTGGCTATGCTTTCCCCACTGGACAGGCCCTCTGCACTGTACACTCCCTTGAGAAGGAAACCTTACAATGAAGTCTGAGAACTACATACAGTGCTTAACCTGAGAACTGAATTTCATTTTTGTGAAGCCTGCAAATAAGAAACAGTAGGAAGCCCCCCCCGCTTCTAATTTAAAAATATATGCTCCTAAAACGGTTGTCACTGATTAAAGACATTGAATACACTAAATTACTTTTTTAATTAGGAAGGTAACATTTTATGTTTTAATATATCCACTTATGCCTAAAAATTTCCTTCCTTCCATCTCCTCAAATAATACAAATCAGCCTTCTCTTTCATAAGGCAGAACGTTCAAACAGGAGCTGCAATCACCTGCAATCAACAGGTAAAAAAAAAAAGCTACTAACAGAAAGACAAATAATGCACCAAGGATTTTAACACCTGGAATAAAATTATACAAAAGAAAAATTATCAAAGATCCAGTCAAACACTAGCACCCCACTCCCCCCAAAAATGCATAAATTCTAACATGAACAAAAGCTTGAAGTTTAGAGATCCAAGGAATGGAAGTGGGGGTGTACTGCATAGAACTAACTCTCAAAGGTGAAATTGGTACTCCTTAACTGCATTATTTCATTACTTAAGCAAAATGAACTATAATTGTTTCTTCACTGGCAGTTTGTTCATGTTCATACATCAGCATTTCAGGAAAGCTGCTGTGGCTGTGAGGTTCTTATGTCCTGGACTCTTAACAACTGAAGCCAGTCACAGAATTACTGGAGGACCAATGACTAAAATTACCCTTCCTTTGAACCCACAATCAAAGGCACACAGGAAGAAATAAGGAAATCTTTTATATCATTACCTTCTTACCCAATGCTCAGCAAAGAAACACTCCCCAGTAGTCATACACAAAAAACAAAAAGCAGCAGAAGTACCTCCCCCCTCTTCCTGAGCTTGTAACGAACTCTTCTCCCTCTGTAGTCTCCAAAATGACCCAATTCAAGACCTTTAAAAACAGTGCATTCCAATCCTCCACTGAGACTGGGAAGATTCTATGATTCTAAGATACTGTTAATAAAAGACGAAGCACATACCCTAGGATTCTTTCCCATTAGAAACCAACAGCTGCACAGGAGAGCAAGCATGGCTCAAACTCCAAGATCCTTCCCCTGCTTAAAATCCAGGCAGCCAGGAGTGTGTGCACCATGTCCACTGCAGTTCAAAACCAAACACCAAACTTGGGCTCAGGGAGTATAACTAACCAACGTACAAAGCTGCTTTGCAATTTTCCAGGTTAAAAGTCATGAGCTCTCCCTGATCTAGACCAAGCATACCTCATAGGAAAAGCAAGCAGTCATCTTCTAGAGGCCTGTTAAAATAGCCAGTGTAATCTTGATCTGATCAAGAAAGTTCAGTTCTGCTCCTTCTTTGTATGAAATTTATCTTCCACTACACAGAATAATTTTCTAGCTAAAGCACCAAAAAGATAGTGAAGCAGAATTAGGAAGGTGAAGTTAAGAATTTGCAGATTTGAACTGCCTCACATTTAAGATACCTATCCCAGCACACTGACTATCCAGCCAGCAATTCAACCTACACTGTCAATACAATTAACAGAATATTTTTTGTACTTCTAAGCCACTGTATGCTGTCCTTGCATGTATTTTAAGATCCACAAGTAACACTTGAACAATCTGGAAGAAGCGGCTTACAATTTTCAGTGCTTTGCATCACCCACTAAATATTTGTTAAGAAGGGAGACGAGAGAAATGCCATCAACCCGCTGGCAAAACAATATAGCACCATGCAACCGTGCCAGTTTGGATCATTTAAACATTCTTTAGTCAGTCCCAACTCATGGCTATTTTAACTATCCTCTAGAAGATGGCAGTGATGACACTGATGGGATCCTATGATGTAGCTGCATGTTCTGATGACTTTCACATGTTGCCATGACTCATCTAAGGCAAGTTATAACACTGTATCTTCATCAAAAACTAGCCTTTTTTGTTTCAATGTAATTGTTTATATGCCCTTGACTCTGGAATGTTCATTCTTGAGCCTCAAGACACACAAACCAGAGATGAGCTGTCTTCAAATTAGCATTCTCCACTTCATTAACAGCTATTTGGGTAGTGAAGAACTAAGATGGTCAGTCTCATCTCATGCCCTTTCAAAATATGAAACTAAATAACACTTAACTCACTCCCTGGTTTTCAAATGTTTGGTTATGCAACAACCAACTAAAGATTGCCTCATCGTGCAACCAGCTCTGCTGCCTTCAGAACCTGCAAGTTCCGTGTGTGCTACAGTTACACTTACTGAGTTAGTGTAGATTAGCTTGCTGAGACCTACAGCTGCAATAATGTTGGACCTTACAGCTACTGTGTGATCTAAAGAAAGTGCATTGTACTTAAATACAGATGTTCCCTTAGCAAAGAGGAAGTATTAGCTTGGCACTATGTCCAAAAAACCCATAACGACTGCATACTATTCTCTAAAGAAAGAGATCACCAGAAAAGAGTTAGGGTTGCATTTATCTGTAAAGCCTCACAATTTCTTTCCAGAGCTGAGGTTAAAATCATTGCTATCAAGATTTTGGAAGGACACAATATGCAACCAAATGGACCTTAAGTCTTATCAATAGTTCTATTACTCAGAAGCTGGTTTTTGTAGCAGTTGGTTATCATATGGATTTACAGGTTAAACACTAGTTTGGCTAAAAATAGCTCCACTTAGCCCTACAGGGCTATCATCAAATGGCCTCTGATGAGGACCAAGCAGCAAACATGTCTATCCACATTTCAAGACAGAAAAACTCAGAAGCACAAAGTATCTTGTTCAAGACAACCCAGTAAGGAGAACCAACAACAGACTCCAGAATTTGCAGGCTCCAGTCTCTGATATTTTCACGTACTACTTAACTCTATTAGATGTATTACTGGAAAAATAAGCCATGGTTTGAAGTTCTTGGATGTGCAGCTCTTAATGGTACATAGGCAAAACATTTCAGATCCTATCAAGGCTTTGGACATGTACAGCTTTTTAGTATTATTTATATTACTGGGATTTGGTAAAAGCAGCAATTGAAATACGACAAGTTTCTCTAAGTTCCAGCTCATTTCTGCTTTCATTAAACCATTTAGTGTGAGGTGTCCCTGCCCATGGCAGGGGGGTTGGAACTAGATGATCTTAAGGTCCTTTCCAACCCTAACTATTCTATGATTCTATGATTAACAAGTAAAAAGTTGCTCCTTGGTGCCTTCTGTTGCCATACACACTCAAAGAGAACTGAAAGGCTAAATGTTTACTCGATTACGTAGCTCAAAGTGTACATCTGACAGATTGGCATACCTGCCCACGTTCTTAGCCACAATTCTACTCACATTCACGATCACCGCATCTCAGTATGTGCTAGCACACATTCTACCCCACACTGAGATGAGCTATATTTGTTCCTCCCTACATACAAATGTTCAAGTGTGCTTTATCTGTGGACCCAAGTCACAAGAACAATGAAGGCAGTCCCAGACTTGTACATGACAGAAAAGCCCACCCTAGATCCAAACAATGCAGGGATAGGCATTAGTCCCCTGTGATATCAGGATGCATAGCAGAAAAGATAAGCAGCAGGTTATTTCCCAACAGTAAGCTGCTTATGAGAATATGCCCTTTATATTTCACTTTATATTTCACAACAGCCAACCTGTAGATTATTTCTCTCAAGTTTCCTGCACTTTCATCTCTTACAAAAAGTTTTGCTTAGAATGTACTGCAATAACCCAGCTATGGTTACCGAACTTTAAACAATGAATCATCACCTGTAAATGAAACAAAAACACGCTCCGCAGAGATCAAGCCGTATACCAATACAATTTCAAGTTTATATTGGCAACGACAGTTTTTAGCGTATCAGTGAGAGGTGTGAAAAAGTTAAAAAGGCTCAGCACACCCAACTATGAAAGAATCCAGCATGCACAGCCTCCAACAAAACACTTCCCAACTGACCCACGGTAGAGATTCACATCACAGCTTGCTGCTGTAGTTTTGCAAAAGCACAGTCAAGTGTCAGTATCACAACAGGCACACTAAGATTTTCCTGCTAGGCTCAGGATTAAGACTTGGCTCATTTTTAAGCATTTGCTTTGAAGGAAGATGCATGCTAGAAAACATCGCAGCTCTTTCACGGAAGAGATTTCTGTACTTACTGGTGCTACTATTTTGCCCGTCTGTCCAACTTGCAAGTCATTAGGAACGAAGCCAGCATCAACAGCTGCACGGGAAGCTCCAACTAGTTGAAAGAAAATATTTCCAATGTTTTCTTTTAAAATATTAGCGAGCCAATTTTCTATCACCATAAAAGCACATGTATTTTACTGAAGAGTCCCACACTCAAAGGGCATGCATTCAGAAACTTCCCTCTTAAAAGCTCTTATAGTAATCCCTCTCTATACCACTGGCTGAAACTTCCAAATACTAAGTGCTAATGCACTTCATAAGCAACAGGAAATCCTTACTCCCAGTACTAAAGGGCCATATATTTAAAACCAAGGATTTCAGTCTGGCATATTTCCATTATTTTCTCTTGTTGCTTCGTCAAAAGAGGATTTTCCCATAAATGCCTTCCCATAATGTTCCCCCAGTTTGAATAGAACACATGTGCCATCTTACATTGCTGCAAGAGCTCAAAAGTCAGACACAGTAAAGAAAAATATCAAAGGTAACTTGAAAATGCCACACAGACATGAGTTAGTGAAGTCACCAATTTACAAAGCTATTCATGTAGAACTGTATATTCATTTTCACATATGAAATCTAAAACTAATGTAGTTTAAGTGCTAACGCAAACAGTTCCTCCACCTCTCCCACCTTTGCTTAAAATATTTTGCTGAAACACTGTACAGGGTCAGTTTTCTCCTGTTGATACAAAAGCATAGCAAAACACAGAGCCATTCAAAGTACAAGAGCTGCGAAAGGGATTCTATAACGGAGCAGTATGTGAGGATGTATGAAGAAAATATCAGCTCTTCAAAGTGAGCGAAGACCATTTTTTAATTTATACACCTTCACTTTTTGAATCTGCAAAGGACAGGGCATATTACAGTTTAGTATTCTGCTCTTACACAAGCATTTAAATACACAGCTGACCACCAGGAGAAGACAAAACTTTATCTGTGACTCTAACTGGATTTTTAATTATTTTTTTGAGACATGAAAATAAAAGACTTTAATACGAACACTGGTTTTCATGTGACCTTTTTAAACATAACCAGGGTTAAAAAAAGGAGGAAAACAAGCTTACCTGCAGCATGCAATTGATCCGCAAGATCGTATAACAACTTAAAGTTCTCAGCACTCTTCAAGCCTCTCCCTTAAAAGTTAAGAACAAAGAACATAATATGCTTTAAGATTTTTTTATTGTCTACACAAACTTTCTCCATGAGTATTTGCAAAGGCACAAATATACACCTGCATAGGGTATTTTTCAATACATTACTAAGTAGTACTTAATATTTGGAGAATTAGCTTTTGTCTTTGTGATTATTATTTCATATGTATAAAACAGCAGCACTGTCTGGTTTACTTCCTGCACACAGCACCATCAAGGCTATTCTCTGAAATCGGAGAAACAGGATTTTTTTTTTACTAATTTGTGCTCCCTCTGCTGGCTCTAGGTACAAACCTCTGTAGTGGGATAACTAAAGCATAATTTTTTAGCCCCAGGCATACAATAAAAATCACAGTCCACCCCTTTATACCTGCAGAGCAGAATACAAGCACGATGATTTTAAAATCATTAGAGCCATTACATAATAATGTTTGGACTGTCTCCAACAATTAGCAACAATTTTAAACATGACAGATTTGGAACTAAAACCACTTCATATTGCAGTAATTTTAAAGGGACTCACCAAATATGACAATGTTCTTTAAAAACCTACAAGCATATGTTAAACTCATGCTTTGCCTCTTCACAAAACATACATGTTGGGTGCGTTCCCACTGGCTCCCATGCAAGAACTACATCATAAATATTTATATTTTTATTAACATATGACATTATAGTGTTCCGCCACAGATTATTTAATCAAGATGTACCACATTTAAATGCAACATAACACAACTTTCACATCATCTACTTACCACCAGACACAACCACTTTTGCACTAGTAAGCTCTGGTCGATCGCTTTTTGTCAACTTCTGCTCAATCCATTCAGACAGACCAACAGGCGGTGGAGGGGTTACTGTGCTCAGCAGATGAGCAAAAACAGCCACAAGAAAAAAGATCAAATGTGTATTTTCAACATTTTAAATCTGATCTTAAATTTCATGCAGAGTCCACTCTATAACCAATTCTACCTACTACCAGTAACTGCTCTGTCCCCGAGTTACAAGCCCCTTCATGTTTATGTTTAAGTTATGTTTAAGTAGCCTATAGTATAAGCTGCACTAAAATGAAAGGTTTGTTGTATACTACATTGATATCAACCCAGCATAATAAATCTGATTCTTATTAAGATAGGCAAACAAGCCAATTAAGTAACACACTATGCTAATCTTAAGTATCAAGTAGCATTTGTTTCCTTACATCCAGAGATTTAGGAAATACCTGATGGTTTGGGAGCAGGTACTAAGCCACCCACAAAAATCCGAGGACTGGAGCCCACACACATGCAGCACATTACTAATGATTGTCTCTGCCGGATTTACAGCACAGTTATAAAAAGGCCCACAGAAAAGAAAACAGTAGAGGTGGTCAAACACTGGAACAGGTTGCCCAGAGTATCCATCAGTGGAGATACTCAAAGCCTGACTGGACACAATCCTGGGCAACCTGCTCCAGGAGGGTTGGACTAAATGATTGTGAAGACCCTTCCAACCTCAAATATTCTGCGATTCCGTGACTGGATTTCTCTATCATCAAAGCTACCCTGGCTTCATTAAAGTAATAATTTAACCTGATTTAGTTAAAACTGATCTAAAACAACAACTGGAAGTTCTCAAAGCAATATAAACTGCTACTAATTTAGCTAGACATTGTATTGACCTATCTTGATTGAAATATGAGCAATGAAACAAAACCTGTGGCTAGCCAGCCACTTTATTTTTGCTCAATCTTGCTTTGAAAACCAATCTGGCTATTGAAACAGCTGTAACTAAGCTGCAAGACTGCAGTGGCAGAGGTTTAAACAGTGAGTGAAACATTTCACCACATATAATCTCCATTTCTGGTCAATGAAAAGTGTAAAGTGCCCATATTAAAATCATAAAGCTAGAATCGTGACAGTTTGCTTTAACAAATACTTCTACATAACATCACTATGCCGTGAGCAAAACTCTTATCACATGAAGCAACAAAATACCGGAACAAATACTCACGTTTTTCTAAACTGGCACTACCACCACTTGTTGGTGCAGCCTCAAAAGAAGTTCCCCGCACAGTGAATATTTTAATCGCTTCATCACATTGCAAAGTGCAAAGAATATTTCCTAAGAAAAGAAAGGGTCACATTATAGTCTCCAAGAAGATATCAGACATACCAGGCTTTTTAAAAAACAAATCAAGTTAGTATTAGAAACATGTCAGCAGTTCTACAAGAAGAGGTAACAGTCAGAAAGTTACTGCCCAAAATTGCAGTTTTAGAGAACTTGAAAGTCAGGCACTTAATAAACATAAATTACAAACATTTTCATTTACTTTTTAGCTCCATGTTTCTGAAGTATGATAACAAATCCTGCTTTTAAATGTCACAAAGCATTCAGATGATCTCTTATGGATGAGCTTTTTAATTTCAGAAAGGGGAAAAAAACCCAAACAAACCCAAACAACTTTAAAAGTGTCATATTTTAACATAGAGTGCCTATAATTCAAAGTAGATATATTATCCTGCCACATGAATTCATGAGAACAGAAGATAAGGTCTGCCACTACTACCTGTGAGATTATATTTCTCTCAATAATATATAATACATGGTATTTACTTCACATTGGAGGCTGTAGGAAACACTAAAAGAGAAAAATGCTGCAACACCAGCTATTCATAAACAAAGTCATCTCAAAACTGTCAATTACTGCGAAGCAACTTAAAAGAGCAACACAAAAATCACATTCTGGTAATGTAACTCAAAATGCAACATCACACTGGTACGTGATACGATCTTGTACAGCAAAATTAAAAAAAGCAAGCTAATGAGCTCATACCAAAATTAAAACACACTCTCAGACAAGCATTAGAGAAACAAGACTGAAAAAAAGAATTGTAAATTAAGTCAATTTAATACTAGAAATAATTAGTTTAATGTCTTTCTAATTAGGAAAAATAACCCTGCAGTATCTTAAATCAGAACTAATGCTAGTCATATTAAATAAAGCTGGACAATGAATTTAATGTCTTATGTTTTACAAAATCTGATCAGAAGTATACTAACAAATAAATGCAGGATGTATAAAGGAGATTACCAAATTCTATTAATAGAAGTGACAGACCTGGCTCCTAACTGACAGTACCAAAACTGTTGGGGTTACTTGCTTTCTCACCCATGGAACATCATGTCCATCCCCAGATTTCATTTTTATGAGCCACAGCAATTCAGATTGTAAAGTGAAAATTCCTATCATATTCTAATGTTCCAACAACAGGATTATGTAGAGAAATTATTAGTATTGGGTCTTTTATTGCACAAATACCACATGCCTTTGTGATTACCCACCTGCATAGATAGTTCTCACAAAGGTATCTGGTGACTTAATTTCAATAATGTCAGAAACAGGGGCAACATCAAGTTTGCCAGCCACTCTGGGAATAAGATTCTAGAAGTTAAAGATGAAAAGTCAGCAAAGTGAAACACACGTGGTCCATAAAAGAATACCTGCTGTCCCAATTTTAACTCCACATAATGCTGTCTGTAAGTACAAAGGCACAAACAACTAAGATTTTTGTAGGGCTACTCACATAGCTTTAGCAGCCAAATAAAAACCCATTATTGCAATAACATTAGACATTTTATGAGACTTACCGTAAGTAAACCCTTAATTCAGTATCTTAAATTAGGAGGCTTATTTGCTCCAATAGTTGCAAACTGAATATAGATGCAATTTGCTCAGAATACTGACAATGACGGATTGCTGAGCTCTTGGCACTCCAAGGGAAAAAAAAAATAGGGTATTTTTTGGAAGCTAGTTACCAGAGACAATAGGAAAAAAACACCACACTCTTCCCCTAAAGCCAAAAAATATTATTTCAAAAATCAGTATTAAAATGTTGTTTGCCTGTTCTGAAATGGACTCTAGAAAATTTCTTAGCACCTTAGGAATGGGAAATAAAAAGAGCAACATAAATCATGAAAAAATTAGTAACAGCAAGAGCTTTGCTTGCTTTTTGTCCCCCTCCTAATCTGGTACAACACAAAGGGCCCACATCTTTACTCACATGAAGCACTTAAAAACAGGAGTGTAAGCTTTAAAGCAAAAGCTGTTAACCTTTACTAAGACACTTTAGATCAAAACTAAAGAAAAAATAAAAGCCTCTAAGACTTAAGTTATGTACAGACTTCTCTTTTTTTAAAAAAAAAAAGAAAAAAAAGCAAATATACAGATTGATACTGATTGGAAGTGACAGTCAGACAGAAGGCTGATGGCATCCCTGATCCTACATCTGCAAGATCCCAAAAGTTTCCTTTTTCTTTAGCTTAGCTGTGCCATAAAGCTGACCAGACTGTTAGTACGAAGGCTCTCCACACACTTAGAAACACACTTCTTAAAAAGAAGTCTTGAAAAACTCTATTTTCATTAAAAGCCATCTTTGCTAGGACTTGGGTCTGTTATTTATGTATTTACAGACATTTCAATGTACATGATTTACAGGATAGATACAATTACCCCCCAAAAAAATTTTACTTCCCACAGGTCTGCACACTTTCATTTCAACATGCAAATCATACAATTATCCTCTCAACGTACTGTGCTTTTCCTTACAATTCTCATAATGCTTTCAGATCACTTCATCTAATTCATGTTGTTGTACATTTTGCCTTTTGTACACAGAACTAGCTGGTTACCACTGAACACTTCTACACTGTTCCTTTGTCCAAGTCAGCCCATAATAAAACTCAGACAACAGTGTTTCTAACTAGTAAGTTTTTGCAAACTCAAAGCTGTCCATGGCTGACCCCTCTGATTCACACTTTTACATGCAACAATGCCTGCCCCTTTTTCCACAGGAAAGTTTTGATGCACTTTGATCTACTTACCTTTCCAAAGGCAGATGCTCCAGCGCAAATGTGGGTGTAATTATATTTTTTATGAGTTTCCACAATCAAGGGAGTCAGCTCCTCTGAGGATAAAAATATATTGCTCAAAATTTACAACTATCAATTGCAAATATAAACAGTTTCTTTTGTCAATGGGCAAGAACCACTCTCACCTGCTAGAAATCCCTTGTATGCATCATGCTGAGCCACCAGAACTTTTGCAACACCCTGCACTTTGCTGACTTCTTGTGCTACCTATGATTATAGATGAATTATCATTAGCTTGTATCATAACAGGTACTACAAACAAAAAGAGCCCCTGCTACCAATGGCTCACAGCCTACAGATGAGTTAAAACTGGAACACAGAAGTACATGAATTTCAGAATCTGAACAAAATGCAGATCTTGTGATCACAGCATAGGGCCTTACAGGATAATGAAAATTAATTTTGTGAATATGAAAACTACAAAGCAAATCAAGCCTAGGACAGCTTCCCTCCTGTACAAAGGATTACACAGTGATCTCCCATTAATTTCAACAGCTGGTAACACTTGAGGATTACTGCTCAGTATTCTGATACAATCACCAACTACTTTTTCTTAAATCAGTCAGTATCTACGATGTAAATATACAATGCAAATACAAATGTACAGCAATGTCAGGAACTTTGTCCACATTTTAGGAGCAATTCTCTGCCTATTAATGTGATTTATATTTTCAATTCTGTATTTATGCATATTTTTTTCCTTTAGATTTGCAGAAGTTTAAATGATAAAAGGGTTGTTGCAGATCAGAGAGAAGAGGACTGACAGCATTGTCTAGAAACCACATGCATTGTCCCAGAACTACACTGAGTTTGCCGAGTACCAGTTTACCCTCAAAAATTAACAAGAATAAGCAAAAATGCTCCAGAATCTGAGTAACTGTCTCCTTTGTCCTATAAATACAGATCTTACAAAGAAACTTAAAAACCAGAAATAAAACCAGCCTCTGTTTGTAAAGTAATGTCCCAGACTGACATATGTTGCCAAACAGATACCATATACTTACTATTAAGAAGCAAACAAAACATTCCCAATCATATTTCTACTATGCAAGTGTTGAAGAATTAGGAAACACAAAACCAGACATCTTGGGCAAAATTCATTTTTTTATTTTCTTGATCTAGATAACTATTTGTCTCCAGATCTCCACCTTGAACACCTGGGTCTCAGTTTAAAATAGCCACTGAGGTTTCTCCACCTATTTGTGAATTAGCTGCCCTAAGTATGCCTCCTGCATAAGATACTACATATTACTTTTAGAATAACAATTCATAAATAGTGTAGTATGAAAAATATTAGGCAAAATTTGTACTTTTACTGTTCACACAAGAACACATCATGCTGAACAGAAGTGTCACTAACGTATTAACTATACTGTCTCTACATTTTGCACATAAAAGCTACAGCAGCTAACACACAAGAAGCTTTTTAGATGTGAACTATAAAAGTCAAGAAGCACTAATTTCAGAATTTTAGGTTGCAAATACACTCTCACTATGCAACTAGCAGCTGATCAGTAAGACTGAGATGCTCAGAAGCCCTGTTTGTCACTGTGCTGTTTCATTTCTGCTGGTTTCCATTTGAACAAAACTTCTTTCCAGGTTCTTAGCACTACAATATTTGTAGTTTGCACTTCACAGGGAAATATTGTTTTAAAAGTAATTTGTCTTTAATCCTATAAAAATTTGCTTGCATAAGCTTATAACAATTGAAATTATTGGTGTTCCTCATGAAATGAAATCTATACCCACATTTCCACTTGAGAAGAGAAGCATTTCAAGTGCCAGACATTTCCGGCAGATTAGCAATTCCTGGCACAGTTCCTCTTCACTACAGATTATTTTTCAGGCTGACCAAGATGCTGCCAAGTATTGTTCCAGTGCATTCATTATTTTGTTTGTATGAAAATAGCATTTCCTACCTTGTCACAGCTGGTACCAGCTACTAAACAAGAAACTTCACCTCCAAGACGTTTTGCTGCAGTGATGGTATTTAGTGTAATGGGTGTAAGAGTCTCATTGTTGTGTTCTGCTATGACTAATGTACTCTGAAACCTCTGGACCAGCGATGCCTTTAAGAAAGAAAGAGAGAGGGGAGTTTGATACTTAGTTTCACAGAAAGTTATCAGTTACACAAACTGTAAAACACTGCTGCCAAACAAGAGGCTGGATCTAAATAATATGTATTAAGCAGGCACGATACATAAGGTGTGAAAAAAAGAAAAGGCATAAACTTGTCTCATGTCAATCTATAACATGCTGTGTTTAAATTAAAAGCTCCACAGGAAAACACTGAACATATTAAGGAAAACATTTTAATAAGTTACACTCAAACTCAGTTGATCAACTTAACTAAGTACCTTGAAAAGTGAAGATTAGACCAGCAAGACTAAGACAGAAGGAAATCAAAGGCAGCAAATAAATATTTACCAGTTGGGTTTCTCTGGGTTAGGTTGGTTTGTTGGGAGCATTTGGGGGATTTGTTTTGGATTTATTTTTTTTTTTAAGAGTTGGGTTTTTTTACTGTAAGTTTTAGACAAACTCTAGCTACAGAAGACACTTTTTAGATTAGTTATTTAAAAAGGCAAAACTGCATGCAATGGCAGAATGGCAAATAAGCAGCAAGGGCTCACAGCCTGAAAACACACTGATAGAACTGTTGGTGAGCATTTTTTTCACCTGCTCTCCTTTAAAAGGTTTGGCACTTGGCCACTTAGTCTACCACCATAATTTAATGGTCCTTAAATAATAATTTCCCCAATTCACGACCCACACACAGATTTTCACTTCTAAAGCAAAACATGAAAGGAAAAAAAAAGTGGGGGGTGAAGCAAAGAATTACCATGAAACCAAACCAAAATATCCTAAGCTCTGAGACTTTCCTCTCTAATTTTCAGGTGAGCCTGCAAAAAGCATTATTCCTCCAACACTAACACAGGGAAAGGGTTTGGGGTGGGGATGGGACTATTATCCTTCAAGTCTCAGTGTATCCTACATAAAACCTAAATCAACACTCAAGTTATGATCAATGTAACACATGGAAAACAAAATGTATTCATTAATATGACCATGGCACAAACAGTAACACAACACTACAGACTGCACAGCCAAACGCTACTTTTTCAAACACATATCTGACCCCACCTTCCTTCATGCCAAATACGCACTTACCCACCACTTAAACTGGAAAAAAGCTTCAGAAAATCTAAGAGGCTAAAAGTTGGACTTAACCACACAAAGCCTACCAACATGCTGAACTTCACACGGGGAACACAAGTCCCAAGGACTACACTGAAGCTAATACAGAGTAAGTGTATAAATACAAAGGTAAATTTCTGCAGAATCAGGATTGTAATTTTTTGTTTGGATTAAAACAACAAGGAATCTCACAGAAGTGCTCTGCATTACATCTTTTATGCTGAAGGCTACTTGTTATGATTAAAGATTCTAAGACTGTTTGAAGCCAATTGCCAGTAACAAAATATTTATTGCCAATATAGATCAGACACTGTACTTTTGATTATGTTTCATACATCATTTACAATAAAAGTTATGAGATTTTAGTCACAGTTTTAAGAATAAATCCATTGCTTTTGTGGCAAAAAGCCCACTTTTCCAATGATTTATAGTTGTGTTGCAGGGCAAAGTGAACCACGCTCCTGAAACATTCTGAAGTTTTCAAATTTCCAAAGGGGGCCACATGCATTTTAAACACACACTTCATTCTGACCGTATTATGAGCCTTTCCCTAAATGAGTACTGCACCACCAAAGGAGCTCTCTATCATCCTGTCAAGCAATTCTAGAATAAACTAAAAAAAAAAAAAAAAAAAAAAAAAAAAAGGTGATTGTTTTTTGGTTGGTTTTTTTTTGCCAAAAAGAATAAGAATAATGTATGTTACTTGAGCAGGCTGGATATTACAGCATTAACTAGGCATGATTTCTAAACTGATAATCCCACAGAATTGTGGGAACTGCAAACCAGAAGGTCACTTTATGCCTACTCGCATGACATTTCTGAACATAAAGACCAGGTTTAAAAAAAGTCACATTCTAGATCTTGGGTAAAACTCCTGGATGACAAATGAGATTCCTATGTGGGTCTGAATTTTAATATAATAACACATGTCAAATGATTTTAAATAAGCAAAACCAAACTGACTTTTGTTTGCTATAATAAACCTCATGCAGTAAAAGCAGAGAATAATTCATCCAGTTACACCTGATCCTGAAAACTAAGAAACTGCAATGAGTCAACGAAGAGGACAGGGAGTTATGCTAAGGAAGTAACTTGTCCAGCTCACAGCTGACAAGAACAGCCCATTATTTCACTGACATAATTTCTCCACCTGTGCTTGGGCAGGATGTCTAGTTTGACACCTAGATAAAGTATGAAGGTTGAGTATCAACTTAATCAGCTAACAGCAAACAACCTAAGCAGCTGACAACCAAACTATTGAAAACAACACACTGAGAGGGAACAGCACCCAGTGCTTGCACCACAGAAGGTTCCTGGTGAAAACCAATCAGGCTATCCAAAGGCATCAACTACAGTTAAACATCCTACTAAGTCAGGCAATTGAGTGGCTTCTCAAGCACACCAGTAATTATGAAAAACACATCTGCCAGCAACCAGTAGAACTGGAGATTTATTTCACCTAGGTTTAGATATAAATCAAAGCTAGGCACCTATGTTGCCTCCACAACAGAAACATTTCCTCTCTGGTGAAAACTCCAGACAATGATTCAGTTCATAATAAAATAAACACTCATTAAGGAAAATGGTCTGGGGTTTCCAACTCTTCTCATTTCCCCCAGTATTTACTATAAAGCAAACCCAGCCACTGACTTCCAGATGCCTAAAAGTTGGCACCTAGACGTGCAGTATGCATCAATTAAGCCACTTGCAAAGTACCAAAGGATTTGCTGAATATGTCATCAAGTTTCCCCTAAGCACCATTTTGCTTCCCACCTGAGAAATTCAGCAATGTTTTCCAAGCAGAATGTGAAAAATTTAAGCATAATATCTGAATTTCTAGACTTTAGACAAAATAACTGAGACTACTCCGCTACTGTTCCAGCAAAACATTAGAAATCTAGACATGCCCAGTACATATGCACAGATAACCCATACAAAGTACTCATTCAACCTGCACAGGTGATCTGCTCTTCACAGCAATGCCAATGCAAACCAAACACATGTTGGTCTTTCAGCACACAGACAGGTCACTTGAACAGCACAGAAGCAGGCCCAGCACTTCTTAAACATGGATGTGCTGCTTATATGCTACAAAACATACGTATTAACATCTGGGAAATCCCAGACAAAAGTGTTGCCAATCTTTGCTTGCTGCTTGGTGAGCAGACAGGTATCAGTGGTCTCTATAGTCAATGGTCCATAGCTCACTGCCTGCAGCCCATTCCAAGGATGCTCACTGCAACACAGAATACACAGAACAAGCTCTCTTAAGTAACACGTGGCGGATACAGGAACAAAAGATGGGACAGCCAGAAGGCCTTTCCAGGAAACACAAGAGCTCCAGCAGGTGTATTCTACATGCCCCCACACTCCAAATATGAAATAGGCTGTCAGAAACTTCACCCTTCAGGAGACTGAAGTTGGCCTCCCAACCTCATCAGAACAGCCACTGGAACTTGCAGCAACTAAACCACAACAGAAATTCACAAAGCAAAAGCATCTAACAGGTGGACCCCAAAAGGCATCTTCAGAGCTGACTTTCTTAGCTGTAAAAGCAAACTGGACAGAAATTAAAGTCAGAGAGCTGCTTGGTAGGAATTATGCATCTCATAGAGACCCATTATGACTGGGCAAAATTCCCAAGAACTGACTCCAGGAACTAGGAATTGCGGTATTAGTGAAGATAATGGCTACATTCCTATGCAATAAAGCAATGCTTAATTCTATTAATAGACAGTCTTGTAGCTGTAAAACCTAAAATAAATTTAAAAAAATATATTTAGGAAGCTCAGAGTGAGGAGGAAGCTCTAGCAATAAAGCTTATACTTCTCCTAGAGCCTTTATACAGACTTGGCTACAGAAGAAGTGCAAGAGACAGCTCTTTACCTCCAGAAAACACTAACTAGAAAAACAACACTAAAGGCACCTGTACTGAAATGGAGCTAAAACTGTAAAGAACAGCAAAAGAAATGAAGAGAACACTCCTAAAAAGGATTTAAAGAATCACAATAGACTTAAAATTAGAAAGGAACTGAAGCAGCAATAGAAAATTGTACTACAGAATCAATTTTTCCAGGTATGTCCAAGCCATATTAATGTGCAAACCACTAATAAAAATCAGAGCAAGAAAACTGTTCTGAAATACAGACAACACTATTGAAAGTGACCTCACTAGATGGCTTATTCCCATCTCTGCACCAAGTTTTTGTGTATTTGTAGTCTCATATTCCTTCTCAGTCCTCATTTCTAAGTTCTGCAACTCCAACCTTTCCTAGTTGCTCACACTTTACAGTTCTCTCACATCCTGTTTTTCTCTAGACTATATTCACTCTTGAACTGCAGAAGTGCTAGCAGTGCTGGAGTTAGCTCTGCTTCTTTTGCAGACCACGTTGCTACCTACACACCAACAATACATACAATGTTTTATTGGCTTTATACGTTTGTGAGTTTAGATGCATATGGCTGAAAAACAAGGAGCCGGCCTCATGTTACCAGGACATGAAACCAAGTTGTGCAGCGACTGTGACTGAAGTATTATTTACATATAGCAGTACCATATGTTCTAGGAGCAGAGATAATCAAGACCTTTGCTCTGCAAAGCCTACAGCCTAACAACAACTGAGAGCTGGCCACGGTTACATCACTCATAATTGTTAGATTAACTAATTCATGTATGGCCTTTTCTACCTTTGCTCTCCTTTTAAGCCATTCTTCATACCTGAAACCAATTAATATATTCCTGTAATGCCTGTAAAAGCCTCAGGGAACTGAAAAAGAAACTTGTTCAGAAACTTTAGCTCTTTTAGAAGGGCTATTCACATGCAGTTCTGGTGAAGAGAGTGTCTCCTGGTGCATGCTACAAGACTGACCAAATATTCAAGGGCATTTCATGAATCATCTACTCCAACTAACCTTGAGTTCACCTAGTCGTTAAATTTGGTAACATGGCCACTACGACACAAGCAGCAAACGGCCTCCAAAAACTCAGTACTCCTCCCATCTGAGCAGTATGAAGGTCAATATGTAAAAGCAACAAGTGTTTCACATTAGCTTCGTCCACAGGCTGTGATAGTTAAAGCAATTACAATTCTGCACAGCTGTGCTCATCTGACTGCAAAACGCTGTGTTAACCCTCTCAAAACCCCAGAAAGCCTCTCCTTGAGCAGCAAGTGTCTAACATTGCTAGAGTTCGCAATAATAAACTCCAGGAGCCTCTTCCAGCTGTAAGGAAAGTAATCCTCTTCAGCTAGTCCCGTACGAAGGCGGCCGAGAGTAAGCACTTGGAGAACTTTAAGATTTCCCTTATAACTACGTTCAAGACAACAACCATCAGCTCCTGCCTGCAGCAAGCACTGGAAAGTTCTTAAACACCCGGCATACACTCGGAAACTTTTTTTAAGCCTGCGCTTTGGGAGAAGCGGGGCCCAGCGGAGGAGCTCGGCCCCGTCGACGCCCGGTGCCCGGTCCCCAGACACCCCCTTGCCCACCGCTGCTGGGCGGGCCGACGGCGGAGCTCGGCCCCGCGCCACCTCTGCCCCACTGGGCACAGGCCCACCCGGCCGGAACGGAGGGTAGACCTTGGCCCCCGCGCACCCCGCACCCGGCCGCCGCCGCCGAGCCCCAGTGCTGAGGGGGCGCGCGCCGCCCGCACGCACTTACTCACCGCCAGCCACAGGCGCTGCTCCGCGACCACCCGCAACATGGCTCCACCGCCCCAGCCGCGCGCCTTTCTCGCGAGAGATGCGCCCCGCCCCGCCGCCTCATTGGCCGGAGCGGCGGGCCAATGGACAACGCTAGAGAGCGCCCGCTGCACCCGCGAGTACCGGCCGGAGTGGGCAGCGCTGAGCCCGGGAGGGAGCTGCGCCCCCTGGCTTGTCCCGAGCCCGGCCCGGCCCGGCCCGGCCGCGCGCCATTCGCTCCTGGCGGTACCGAAGGGCAGAGCAAAGCCGCTCCCGCGAGCGCCTCGAGGGGCAACGGGCACCGATGCGGCACGCGTGCCTTCCCGCCCGAACGGGCTGGCGACCAACGCCGGTCTCTGGCCCCCGCACTGCTTCCGCAAAGAGTTAAAGCCTTTCAAAGGGAGAAAACAGGAAGCGGAGTTGGGAACGCGAACGCCTATGCTCCAGACCAGACTAGCCCAAGCCAAGAAAAACGTGCCTTGTGAAGAAAAAGAAAGGAAAAGTCTTCATTTGCGGCTGTGGGGCCAGCAGAAGCGCGGGAGGCCACGCAGCATGAGCAAGCTGCCATCCCGACCACGGGGAATGACCAGGGCTAGGGCTGCCCACCAGTGTCCAGGTCCCCCCAGCTACCTTCACTGGGGCATTGGCACACAGCAAGAGCAAAGAGGTTGGACGTTTCCCAAACTTCCCAAGCAGTCTGATAGCATGGAAGCCTGGTCAGGTTAACACCAGCCCAGAGCAGCATCCCCTCACTAGGGCAGATTCACAGTTGCCTAACCCACACCCCTGCACTTGGCACTGGGCAACAGCTCATTCACTCTGAATAATTTATAGACCCTTTTTATTACTATTTATTATTCTGATTTCTTAGAACCAAGCCAAGACATTTTATGTCTGCCCCTTCCACAGCATCAGGTTGCCCCAGGGGCCAGGCTGGGACTCACTGTTTTCCATACCTTCAGATATTTTTTCCAGGTGGCACAGGATTTAAAAATCAATGAAGCAAAACGTTTCAGGCCAAGTTCATTACTCAAGTATGTGCTGCATCTCTCTGAAAACCTGATGTCCTGGAGAAGCTGGCAGGAGCTGGAATAGCTGGCCTGCCAGCCCAGGAGCCCCAAGCACACACAGATTGTAGATATTCCCAACTGACTTCCCATCCCAGAAATCACTAGATAGCAAGCCATGAATGCAGTTTCTTCCTTCCCATGCTGAAGTGGTTTAGAGAAAAAAATAAAAAAATCAGCCCAACCTGAACAATTATAACCATTGGACCGCTCTTCCCAGCATACGTGGTGATCTGCACCATGTCAGTGATTCGTTCTGCGTTTCTGAGGCACCCCAGAAAAAGCAAAAGGCCAATTGATCAAAAAGGCTCCTCAGCTTTGCCACAGCCTTGGCACAGGATTGCCTCTAAAATATATTCTGCCACATGATTTTCACATCAGATGCCAAAATGTACTACTGCTTTACAGAAAAGCTAACCAGGTCCAGCAACACCAGCAGCTGAACGGACAGTTTGTCTCAGATGCCTCTATAATGGAAGAAGAGTAGCGGTGCTGCATATTCCAGCTTCCTGGCCCCAGAGCGCTCCCAAAACTCCCCAAGCCCTGAGGGATGGCTGTGAAGGGAAGAGCTGAAGGAAGCAGCAAACCTCCTTCGGGGCCTGTGCCTGATTATATGGGTTAACATAGCTCCAGGGCTGCTCTAACTTCTGCCCAGGCCTGGCTCCACCCTTCAGCCATCCCCCAAGAAATGAAGAAAACAGAATGAGCATCTGGGGTTGCCCCTGCATCTCCTGGATTGAGCAAATGACCAGGTGAAAACAAACAAACATTTCATAATGACAAGGGGAAGAATGAATTTGCTGAAATCACAGGACCCTGACACTGGTTTGAAGAGAGGATAAATAATAATATAAATAATTTACTGCCTGTCTGAGAGGTGGTTAAGATGCAACATAACTCTTCAGAAATGTGAAGTTTTATGCAGCACAGAAATCCCTATCTGCACCCTAGTTAATACAACAAAAGCAAAATAAAGATACAAAAGATCATTATCCTAGGCACACTTAATTTGGCCGTTATGTCTCCTTAATTAAGGTGTTTTACTCATTAAAAGCATGGCATGCAATTTCATAATCCTATTTTCAGCTCAAAAACCCAGCTTCCAGCATGCCCCTATCTCATGGGGATGAAGTCTTTAATAAAAAGAAACAACACACATACACCTAAAAACCCCAAAACAAACAAACCCTTCTCATTTGAGTTTGTTTTTTTAACACCTCAGACCAAAACAAAGGTGAGCTACTATCAAAATTGACCTAATTGCATCATAGCTTGGAATAAAGAGACCCTGTCAATATGCATCTGACTTAATAGCATAGATCATATTTTCATGAGCAGAGTGACATCACCACCCTTTAGGTCAGATTTCAAGGTGTAGTGTCACCAGTTGGGAGACATGACAGGCTTTTTATTATGTTTTCTGTTTATAATTTTGGTTCAAAACCTCAGCAACACTTCAGATGCCCATAATCCTTATTGAAACTGGCTTGATGCGGATTATACCCTCAAGCACAAAGGAAGTCCTTATCACTTATGGCCAGTGTTTTAGGAGCTTATAATTGTAATCAGGTAGGAATTATACCAGCATGATCCATATTAGCTGAACTGTGGCAAAAAGCTTTTTTTGCCTATTTGACCTTCTCACCTAGGGCATGACAGTAATAAAAAATGGTAAAACATACAACAGATGGGTGCTGCTGAAGGTGGAGGCACTGTCCACTTCAGGCAGAGGAGGGTACCTTTGTAGTTCTAAAGAAAAATTACTCAGTAATTAGTGGAAGCAGATCCTTGTATGGTGCATTGTTATCCAGGATTATTTCATTAGGATCTGCTGACCCAATTTCTGCATTGGGAAGGGAATTACATTTTTTCACACAACTGGGGGAAGGGGAGAAATAAAAATCAATATCAAATTACTCAAACTTTTGAAAATATGGTTGCAAACAAGAGCAGGTACCTGTCTTGGTTTATCTACAAAACCAAGTGAAATGAGAACCACTATAAATAGGTAACCATGTCTCCACTAGAATCAGATTTTCCTTCCCTTAAAATACATAATTCCTAATTAAAACATATCGAATCCAGCTAATACAGCCTCATGACTAAGGGATTTAAAGACAGGCAGGAATTTTTTATTACTGCTATGATGACCCCCTCTGACATGGGTCATCCTTTGCTTGCTCCTCCTGCAGTCACCCTGGGGGTAGCTGACTCAGATAAATTAAAAGACCTTCATTTGAGAAGCTTCCCCAATACATGAAAAGATTCGCCTCTTAATCTGTCAAAATCCAATGACATTAAAGCAACTGCAACCTGCTTACGGCTCAGCAGGGCTCTCTGACCCACACCCTGGCACCCCATGGGGAACAACAAGGAGGGACAGAACAAAAACTCACATTGGAAGCAGCAGCAGGAGAGATCTCTGCAGATGAAATACTTTGTGCCCAGGCACTGCAAGTTCACATGACCCAAGTGGTTCAGTCACCCCAAGAAACTGCACTCACTCCATCCCCACAGCCACAAATCTAGGCTCCTCTGCACAGCATGGGACACAGCTCTCTTCATGGTTCTGCTCTCTGATTCTCATTCCCACTGGCACAAAAATACATCTCAACATGTCTCACATTTGAGTTCCTTTATAATAAAATAAAACACCACCACAGGTGTGCTTAACACTCTGCCTAGACCACCTTACAACCACTCACCTCCATGTCTCAGAGCAGCAGCTAGTCTTTCATGAGGCCGTACAACAGCCTTCTGGAAGGGAACAATGCCACAAATCCTACTTCCAAAGTGGGGAACATAGGAGAGAGCTCCCCCAAAGCCACACCATAACAGGGACAACCCTTCTAGTGATACCAAGCCTATAAAACCACCCCAGGCAGGTGTTTTCCCTTTCCTATAAACTCCTCTCACTTGCTAATCATTTACATGTAGCAATCAAGTAATGAGGGAGTTAGGGAGCAACATTACATCACATGTGCAGCCCATTCCTACAGAATAAGATCACCAGAGAAGTTAAAGAAGCTTCTTCTGCTGAGGTTGGTGGAAAGGGATGCTCATATCTCCTGGAAGCAAAGGCTTAGGTTGCCTTGGAAGGCAGCTTGTCCTGCCCAGGAATAGCAGCGTCTTGTGCGGAGGATGAGGGAAGCAATGCTGGCAAGGAGAGAGAGTTCTGCTCCTCCCCAGTGCAGGCACCTGCAATGAGCATTTTGTGACCTACAGCCCTCCTCCAGCACGCAGCGTGCCTCGTCACTAACGGGAGATGAGTGTAAAATTCTTTGCCAGGTTATAGCAGCATTATTTTTTAAACAGGTAGCTGCTTTTTCTGCCCGTTACACTACTGGAGAGGAATCCAGAGGCCACTGTATTCCCACTCAAGCGGTTCCAAGCAGCAGAGACAGGGACAGTAGTGCCTGAAATCACCCCAGGGGAATGGCCCTTTCCACACCTGCAAGCACTTCAGGGAAAGTTGCTTTTTCCTTTTTTCTTCAATTTAAGCTCACTGAATAACACTCAATGGAAGTCTAGCAGCTGCAATAAGCCTCTGTTTTCAGTGGTTTGGGATCTGCCTGATTTTTGTTATCTTCATTGCAAAGCCTATTGGGAGAAGAGCACCTTCTGGTGAAGTTACCTGCAGCTTATGCCTCCTGGTGACAAGGGCTAATGCACCTTTTGCCCTGTCATGGAGTTTAAGATGCTACAATTTAGCCATTGCCTTTAACCCTGCAGAAAATGGCATAAGGAGATCCAGTGGCTGGGGTGGAATCTAAAATATACACTTGATTTGCCATTTCAGTGAAAGTAGTTAACAAGAAGGATGGCTTCATGGGGAGCGGGGCAGCCTCTCTGCACTGGCAGGCTACATCAAGACCAGATGCATCTCTTGGAGACATGACTGAGGTCAACCATAAATTAACAGGCTCACTGCGAGGGGAAAAAATAATAATACTGGGTCCAATTGCGTGGTCTGGTATGAAGGAGGCCAGATGAGATGGGCCAATGAGTCCTTTCTGCGCCTATGAACTGTCTGAATCCTTCTTATCCAGAGGGGAAAAAATGGCAAGGGCTCCCTTTGCCATTTTACCATGGCTGATTCTTAATCAATAGCAGGGCTGGCGGTAGCTCTTGTGCAATACCACTTTCCCCAGAGCTGGGCCCTCTTCCCCTGCAATGCTCCCAACCCCTGCTGGTCTCAGAAGAATTGAGCCCAAAGCTCCACATAGCAATTCAAATGCATCACCAGACATTAGGCCACCGGGTTAACCACTGTTTAATTTCGTCACATTTGTTTGTGAGTTATGTACGTGCCTTTCTTTTGTCAACATCTCCTTTTAGAAAGGATATTGATTTTGTTTTCAAAGGCTCTCGAAAATAAAATGAATGGCTACATTCTAAGGAAGAGTCATTTTCTCAACAGCTGTAAATAATTTATTGTTTGCAACCCACCCAGATCAAAAGATACTTCATCAACTGATGTGGCAAAATCTGGTGCAAGCTGCATTTCTATTATCTCAGATCCAATTAACCATTTGGAGCAGACTAAAACATAACTAGATCAAGCCAGAATCAGATTAATATCCAATCCATAATCACATTAATCACAATCTGTCCATAATTAGCCATCAGATAATCCCATTGGACAGGAGGTGACATGCACTATCCCATTATCTCATTAATTATCTATTTTCAGTATCAAACATTGTCCCCAAACACAAGGAAATGGTTTTTAGAGGAAAAACGGATGGGGAATTCTCCTTTTGGTACATCCTCCTCGTTCAAGCCCCAGTGGTTTCACACTGGGACTTTTACACCATTTCTTTGTTTCTACATGTTATGTTAGAACCAAGAGCTGTTTTTTTGAGAGATGTCATCTTTGTAAATAAAATATGATTATCTTAGGAAGATGGATAAATAAAACATTTGTTTCATATGAACAAGTTTATGAAAGAAAACCCTTCATCAAAGGTTTTAATGGTAACATGATAACAATAGCTTTGCAATGCTAAATCTTATTGCAGATGGTTCCTGTCCTTTTTTGTAATGTAAGTGAAATTGCATTCCATCTGTTTTAATTTTATAATGGACTTAATCCATGGCTGGCTCTGAAAGAATCAGCATTTACTGCCTTTGCAATCTGCTGCAAATAAAAAAAATTGTTACCCTTTCCCCTTTCTAGAGGGAGCTTGTATTTCTATTTGGGAGCAAACCCCAGAGAGCTGCTCTGCAGAGTGGGGAGTGCTGTTAGCCGCCCTCACCCCGCAGCCAGGCAGCCCCTGCCAGCTCTTACACCAACCCAACCTGAATTGCCTTGAAAGGGATTGAGAACTCTGGACACTGGGTAGAGGACAGCAGGAGAAATTGGTGTGGTTGGTTTCGACCAGCAAATACTTCCAGCAGTTCCAAGTGACCTGAAAGCAGTTTTCCAGAGCTCCCTCCTGAGCTGAATTATTCTAAAGTTTTATGAAGTGCTTTCACTCCCTCCCTCCCCCTCAAAGGTACCAACAATTAACCTGTTTGTAAATGGTAGTGGTATTGGGCTGGGTTTATGCCTGTTGCCATTGCCTGTAGCTATTTTCAAGTTTTTCCTACATCACACAGAGGTTCAGGGCTTTTAGCATTTCCCCGGCTAGTCCTTTTTTGGAGTTTTCTACTGGAGTGCCTGTGCAGTACTGCCCACCCTGTTCCTACCTGCCCAGTCACAAACTGAGTCCAGCTCCACCATACCTGCCTGTGTATGCTCTGTACTCCCACAGGTGAGTGCCTGCAGCACAGCTTTGTGCTGTGGAGAGGTTTAGCTGGCTTGGCTGTAACCTTTCTTATTCCTAAACTGGTGGGAGGTTTGGGATAGCAGAGAGGACCCTGCCCTCAAGTGAGAAAAGGGTGATGTAACATGGAGCATCCCTGCCAAGCTGCTATTTTCTTAGACGTGTCTTATTCTCCTATCACTCTGACATTTTATTTTTGCATTTTATTGTTAACACATGCAGATACTGACTCACTCAGGACTCTGTGGATTCCAGCTCAGACTGAAGCCATCCTCTTCCCTGCCAGGCACCCAGCAATGGGCAGGATGCCCTGTGCCACCCTACGGCCACAGCAGTGCTGTGGAGGTTCCCATCACCCGTCCCAAGGGGTCACCCCAGTCTGAAGAGCCAGCCAAACTTTTCCAATTCCCTTTGCATCACTCACCTCCCAGATCAGCTCTGCTGCTGGCAAACGAGCCACACTAACAGCAGGCAGCAGTCAGACCACAAACCCTAACAGGCACTATGGCCACCCTGCCACTGCCACACAGGCAAAGGACACGTGGACTCACCCTGCCTGAGGATGTCATTGCCACACCACACCTCTGCACCTTCACACATGCAGGGGCAGGCAGAGATGCCAAAATCCCCTGGTGACACATGCCCCTGCTGAAGTGGGTACCCCAAATGCCCTCCTGCTTACCCCCTTGCCTCTTGTGCAAACTTAAATGTTTGTTTTCAACATTTGGGGTTCTCAAAGGCATAGCAGGGGCTGTGGTCAAATAGTCAAAGAGTGGGTCAAATAGTCAAATAGCCAGTTATCCAAATTGTCCTCCCCCCCTTCCTCAGCTTCTGGGGCTTCATACCTACAGGGTGCTTGACTTGTACAAAACATAAGTGCTTCAGCTGAAAACCCATTCTGCCTCCTTCCTCCGAGCAAAATGAGCACAGTCTGCCCTTTCTGAACCAAAACTTAAAGTCATCATATGCTTCCCAAGCCATACAGTTTGGCCTATGCCTATCAATTCAAAAGGTAAATTGTGTGGAGATGAGGGACAGGACCAAAGCCCCAGGACAGCAGCAGTCTCAATTCCAGCACTTACAAACTTTCCTGGACCTTTTGAGCTACTCATGCTGCTAACGCTGTGAAGTCTTTGGGAATTTAAAACTGAGCCAAAGGCCACTTAAGTGCTCTCCCTATTTTTCTGCTAATGCACAGGAAGCCCATAGAGACTGGGGGTAAAGAGGGAGCAAAAATAAATAGAGGGGTTAAAAAAACAATGGGAGAGGTTCAGCTGCAGGAGAAACATGGGATCAGGTGCATGAAAATGCGGTAAAATACTATTTTTCCCCGTAACTTCAACTCATCACACAACTGCTGCCTGGGACAGCCGCCCGACAACGCCGGAGGTCCCGTTCGGGTCCGTCGGAGAGGCCCTCCAGCACAAAGCCCCTAGCAGGGAATCGCTCCGCGGGCGCGCAGCTTTGAGCGGGCGGCTGCTACAAAGCCCCCGTCCCATCTGCCGTGGGGGTGCGCCTCCGCGCAAAGCCGGGCACTGTCCCTCTGCGCCCGTCCGCAGGCACCTGCCTGTGGCACGTCGAAAAGCAGGGATAAGGCACAACGAAATAGAAGGCGAAAGAGAGGAGAGAGAACAGAAGAAGGGAAATAAAAGAAGGCGAAAATAAAGGGCTAATTAAAAGTCAAGGAAAAGAATAAGGAAGACAGGAAGAAGGAAAGCTGAAATGAATCTCCATCGTCTCGGGCTGCCGACGCCGCCGTCCCTTCCGCGCACAGGGCCGGTGCGCACGGCGCTGGGTACAACGCCAGGCGGCTTTGGGGTCCCGCCGGGGGCCGGGTTGGTGCCGCGGCTGACCGGGGCGCAGGGCGCTGAGGGGCGCACCCACCGCTCCCATGGAGGAGCTTCCTCCACGGCGCGCAGGGCTACTCGCCCCGTCCGAGCCGGCGTCGGGCCACGCCAGGCAGGGATCTCGCGGGGCGGCGTGGGGAGTCCGCGCCGCTCCGCACCGCTCCGCGCCCCGCCGCGCGCCCATTGTTCACCATGACCAATCCGCGGACGCCCTCCCCGCGGCCGCCAATCGCCTCTGGGGGCCGCGC
>JANEMJ010052355.1:0-24408 GCA_024361745.1 Cacatua alba
GTCCCTGCCCATGGCAGGGGGGTTGGAACTAGATGACCTTAAGGTTCTTTCCAACCCTAACTATTCTATGATTCTATGATTCTATGAATTAGGAGATAAAGTACTGTTGATGCTTAAATAAGTTTTTACCTGTAAAATCACACATTCTACTGCTTGGCACAGAGGGGAGAGGAATGTGTCTGTCATTGCAGCAAGAAGTAGTGCTTCATTCTAGCTTGGTGTGTGTGGGCTAGCAGGTGCCAGAGTATTTTCTGGATCAGTGGCAGACTACGCACTAACTATATACCCTAGATGTAGATTACTGCATTAGGAGATTATAATCACATTTTTCCAGTGTGAAGATGATGAGGGTGACTACTGGAGTATGTAGGAGCCCCTGTGCTGTACCAAGACTCCATCATTTCAGGCTCTTCACAAATGCAGAACATACTGTAAGAGCTGCTTTTAAACAAGAGATACATAAAGGGTAGAATAATACCTACTGTAGTCAGCACGGTACAGTGCTCTAAAAGAAAGCTGTCTTCTGGTATGTGTACGTTGTTCTTGTGAAATGGTTCCAACAGTTTAAAATCTGTTGATTTATTTTTCACCTTGCTAGTTATGCAAGGAGCTCTTCACTTTTTCGCTAAGGGAAGTGGGAATTGTTCACTGTCACAAATAATAAATAACAAGAGTACCTGATCTGCACAGCATGGAAGTGATAAAAACACATGCTTATGAGTGCTTGAGATTTCACAGCTATTAATTTTGAACTTTTTGATTGCAGTTCTGTTTTACAAGAGTGGATGCTGTTAGGGCAGCAGTACACTGTAACAGTGAAAGATTATGGCAACATCCATTTATCATTATGAGCTTGATAAATTCAGTGAAAGAAACGGTCAGAAAATGCCCTTAAACCTAAGTCAGAAAATGCATCTTGTCTTTTCTGAAAATTAAACATTTTTTTACTACTGCTAATAGTCTTTAGTACTAATTTAATACTAACATTAATATCTTTGAGAAGATTTTTTTTTTTGTGCATATGTGAATTCGTTAACATGGTATGTTAAGGGACACTAGCAATGTATGTGCAGAATGCTATTGTATATACATAGCATTCCCATATACATAGCATTTGTATTTGCATACAAAACATATGTATTTACATACAAAAAGCTTCTTTACAAAATGTTAACAAATACTATAGTACATTTGGGTTTAAAAAAAGCCAGAAGGACTCCTCAGGCCTTGAAGAAAATGTAAGAAAAATTTTAAAGGCACATTAGCATTGAATGTCTAAATTACAAGTTTTGCCTAAAAATATTCTCCCCAACTACTTGTATGTAAATCAAAATGTGGTAGACCATGTCTTCCATTTTGAGACTGCAGTATTCACATTGCGGTAGGAGTATTTAAAATCAGAAACCCCATTTTCAGTTTATGGGTAGAAACAGGGATTTCAGTAGTAATTAGGCATAATTCTAAAACTGTGTACTGTAAGGCAGCAGAGCACAAAGGATCTGACTGCTGAATCTATAGTATTTCTGTTCAAATTTCACAGCCATAAGAGTCTGGAAATGTTAGCACTCACTTAGCTGGTATTTTTTTCACATTTTCAGAATATCATCAAAGCCATGTTAATCTGGAGCAAGTGCATGTCTCAGAGTCCTGGAATCTCTGAAGAAAACATTTTGCTGCTTTTCATATTTTTTACACAATAGAGATTCACTTCAAAGTTTTTAACAGCGTATAGAGAGCCCAATTTATTTGCAAGGCAGGTGTTATAGACTGCAATCAACAGTTTATAGTTCACCACAAGATTAGTAAGAAAGAATTGCAGATTCAAGAAGCATATGCTGTCAGTGAACGTCTAGTTCAATAATCTGGCAATCTGATTATTGACCGCAGTAACTTGCTGATACATTGTAATATCTATCCCATGCTTAAGGCATTGTAAGCTTGTGATCTGGAGGAGGAAAACGAAAAATCTCATAAGAAAAGGAAATCCAGCTTGTAGTAAGTATATCTTTCCGCCTACCACTTTTTTCTGTAGTGGAAAACTGCAGGTATTTGTTTTGTCTCCCAAAGGAAAGGCCTAGCATTTAAGCAGGAATTTCCTCATAGAAAAGAACAGTTAGCATTTCTCCTTTTTATTTTTTCTTTGTTTCTTTCTTTACCCCCAAGAATTTTCTTTGCAACTCAGAAAGAAGAGCTATCTTTTAATCATTGTAGCACTCTAGTTTCTGGCAAATACTTTTATTAAATAATTGAAAAAAGTATTTTGGGATAACTTTGTGAAGTAAAACTGGTGCTCTCTACTTTCTTCTTCCTCTTCATCAAAAGCAGTGCACTTTAAAGACACTGGGAAATACAGGTAGGAAAGCTGCATCTTTCTGTGCTTTAAGGACTGCCTACTTTTTTCTTTTTTTCTATGCTTATATTTGGAATGATGTTGAAGGGACTCTTAAGCATAGGCTAGCGAAGTAGTATGAAGAAATAAATGGATAAAGCAAAGAGAACCTGTGATGGAACAATTTCTTCCATTTTTTTTTCTCTTCGGCTTTTCTTTTATTTAAACATAAAGATTCTGATTAAATAAATTAATCTAGCAAGCCTTAAAATAATTATTTATATGTTGGCTTTATGAAGAGCTCTTTTGAGAGCCAAATAAAGTAAATCTATTACATTGTGTGGGTTTTTTGAGGGTGAATGTTTCTTGAGGAAGCAGTAGGATATGTATACTAATATATGTGGGAGTCCTACTCATGTATAAGGTACCTTGGAGACCTACAGGATCTGTATTCTAATCCCAGTTATTGTGCTCTGAGTTTTTAGTTTTACCTTCCCAGTGGCAGTGTGAAGATTTCTAGATTTTCATTTCTGTCTTTTTTGTTCCCATCAAACCAGTTTATTTTTCTAATGTAATAAGAGTCAGATGATATGGCATACTAAGGCATCAAACATTAAGAAAAGGTGGAGACTGAACATTATTTAATATTTGTTCTTTCTGTATATTAGTTTCTTAGTGGTGTTTTGTTTGTTTTATATATGATTAACTTCTGCTGCAAAACTTTAAATATTTGAAGGTCTGAGCAAATACGGTGAAAAGTAAGACAGTGAAGATAGGAAAGATCTTAATTTACAGAATTTCCTTGTCCCATAGGCTAGCAGTATATGTCTGTATAATATTTTGGATGCTGTTTTCCCCAAAAAAATTTCCCAAATTATTATTTTCTGTTATTATAATGAAACAAACGATCCAAACCCAAAAACAAAATTTCCCAAATCTGGGTGATTTCTGTTTCCATGAATCAACACCCCAAATTAAATTTGGAATCAGTCTGTCTGACCTATGCTGTAAACAGAGGAAATACCAGTTTTATAACTAATCCTCTGTTTTTCACAACCACTTTTATTTCAGAAAGAGGCTTATGTATTTCAAGCACAAATGAAATAGTGCCCATCTTCTTTACTTTTCCATAATTCAAGAGCTAGAAAGCCTGATTTGTGAGAAGCTTATTCTGTGACTTTGTGTGTAATTGACAGTGAAGGGGGAAAATGAGGCAATGTTACGCCTCTGCCAGATCTTTTTAAGGGAAGGAATATACTTACTCATTAATGATCCAAGCTATAAATAGATTCATAGTTTATAGCTCATCCTTAGCGGGGGTTAAGAGAATTTAAGGGTTTATCACATGGCTTTAAAGGGGGCCAAAAGAATTTAAAAGAATTCAGACTGGAAAATTCTGGGTAAACATTTATCCATCATCTTGGCAGTTCATTATTAAATTATGTGTTGGCATTTTGCAGGCATTGAAAGAAAAAAAAGGTACAGACAAAGCAATAGAAACACACTGATGACCTATTGTTAGAGTTTAAGAAGAATAAATGATTAGCATCTATACTACAGAGCAGAGGTAATAAAAATCATTGCAAACTACTATCCACAATGGATAGTATCCAGTAATACAGTTTAGATAATTACATTAATGAATGATATAGTACTGTATGATGCAGTACTATTACACTCTCTCTGTCCTGGGCTTAAACTTGATCAAAGTCTTGGACTAGTTCTAAACAGTAGATGTTTCATGATTACCTGCCAATGAATCCATTAATGTAATTGTAAAATAATGAAATCACATCAAAGTTTGGGGGTGTGTGTGTTGTAGGTTTTTGTTTTGTTTTTGTTTGGTTTTTTTTGGGGGGTGTGTGTGTGTTTCTTTTTTAAATATATATATTTAATCAAATATCCTTATTTGGATTTAAAGGGAGGTGGGAAAGAATCCATGTGAGAAAGAATCCATGTGAGAAATACAGGACCTTCTTAACAGGGTGCTCTCATGAATGTCCTTTAACATCTGTCTTATTCTAGACATGCCCTCAATATTATGGTTTTGGTTTCTTGTCCATAAGAAGTAGATAACAGCTGCTTTTTTTTTTTCTTTATGAGGGTGTTACCAGTTTGGACAGAGGTCAGTAATGGAACCAGTGCTCTTGCTGAGTGCAGAGTTTTGTCCACACTCTGGATTCCAGACTGCAAGTCAGAGTCCAAGTGCTGTGAGAATCGGGATCCCTGATCTGGTTGCACTGTCATATGTCTTGAGGGAAGTGCAAACAAGCAAAAATTGTAAGGTTACTATATTCAGCTTTTAGAAATGTTAGGGTAGTTTCTGTAGGACTGGCTTTCAGTACACTAGTGTATGAAGTGCAATGGATTTTAACATCTTACTAGAATTTCAATTTGGTTCTCTTGTGAACATGGTGTCTGTTATTTCTTACATGTTTTCTTCCTGTTTACTACATCAGAATTAAATTCCTATTTATATATTTATACTGATTGTAGGAAAATAGATCTCTACATTTTTACATTCTTAATCTATGTTTCATTATTGAAATAAATTAGATGTTTCAGGCTAATATTAGAATATAGTGGTCTTATGTTGTACTTTTAAAATAAGCTTAATTTTATGCAAGTTGACTGCACAGTGGTAACGTTTTCAAAAGTTCTCTGTACTAGTTTAATTCTGTTCCCTGCGAAGATTGAATTAACATATATGATACAATAGAATTATGCTTAACTCATTTGTATGAATACTTGTATGAGTACTTTAACGGAACTATTGTTAGACCCTTGTATGTACATTAGGTTGAGTTCTCAAGGTAAAAACCAATTTTAAAGAAGGGCCATATTTTTTTAAGTTTATTACTTTAAGGTGTAGTTTAGCCCTTAGGCAAGTTTGTCTCACCTCAGCTTGCTTGTCATCTACCAAAAGTTACATATCTAAGACTACATCAATATAAGAGGGATAAATGCATTCGGAAGCCAAGTTTTCCATCTGCTTTAGGTATGTACTGTGTCTTGGACCTCTCTCTACATTGATCACAGGACAGTAGCTTAGGTGTCTTGTAAGTGAGTGAACTGAGATGAGATTCCAGCTGTACTGTGATTTTTCAGAAGCAGACTTCAGTTATGATTTGACTGGGTGCGTGTTATATCTAATCTGTACAAATGACTGTGCAGGCCTATACTTTAAAAAAATATATATATTAAGGTATTTCTGTACATTTTGACTGTTGGAGCATGTAGAAATGGGCAGGTATATTTGGTAGTGGCAGGAGATGATGGGAACACAGGGAATGGGCCTGCTGAAGGAGGACCTCTCACCTGTTGGCTGCATATGCTTTCTGGAAACAGGAAATGATTGGGGGAGTTGGGAAAGTAAGCAGAAGCTTTATAAATATCCTCTCCAGGTTCCAGGTTATATCATTTCTAAAAATGGTAATTAACTTTTAACCATAATTATTTTAAATAAAAAGTGACAACAACGGAAGTGAATGGTGTCGCATGTAGTTGGTGACCAGTCGCTAGAGGGCTCAGTACTAGGGCCAGTCTTGTTTAATATTTTTACTGGTGATCTGGTTGATTGGATCGAGTGCACCCTCAGTAAATTTGTTGATGACACCAAGTTGGCTGGGAGTGTTGATCTGCTGAAGGATAGGAAGGCTCTGCAGAAGGATCTGGATAGGCTGCATAGATTGGCTGAGGTGGCCAATGGTATGAGGTTCAACAAGGCAAAGTGCTGGGTCCTGCACTTGGGCCACAACAACCCCATGCAATGCTACAGGCTTGGAGAAGAGTGGCTGGAAAGCTGCTCAGTGGAAAAGGACCTGGGGGTGCTGACTGACGGACACTGAACACGATCCAGTTTGTGCCCAGGCAGCCAAGAAGACCAGCAGCATCCTGGCCTGTGTCAGAAATAGTGTAGCCAGCAGGGCCAGGGCAGTGATCATCCCCTTTACTGGGCACTGGTGAGCCTGCACCTCGAATTCTGTGTTCAGTTCTAGGCCCCTCACTACAAGACAGATATTGAGGTGCTGGAGCAGGTCCAGAGAAGGGCAACAAATCTGGTGAAGGGTCTGGAGAATAGGTCTGATGAGGAACAGCTGAGGGAACTGGGGTTGTTTAGTCTGGAGAAGAGAAGGCTCAAGGGGGACCTGATTTTAGTAATGCAGCATTTCTTCTCTAATCATAATGTCAGTGCTGAAGGTTATGAAGCAAGTTTGGTAAATTTACCTTTTTAAATTTATTAATTATAGTTGAACCTCTTCAGGAAGAAAAAGGGAAACAATGAGATGGAAATATTAGCAGTGCTCATACTCATAGATAATAAAAAAAGTGAAATTGTAAAGGTAGTTTAAAGAAGTTCAAAGAAATCCAATTCCTGGTTACAAGATTAACCATGTGTGTTTGCAAAGTAATTTGTGAGAATGCCATTTTGATAAAAAACTTGCTATCCTGGCATTGTGATAACACAGTTCTGCAGTGTTTCTTGTATTGTGACTTTATAAAAACTGTTTCTGTCATTGATCTTTTTTTACCCTTAAAATACGTAACTTACTTGTAAAAATACGAAATAATGTGACAGCAGGAATACAGTTACTGTAACACACAATTTTCATTTTGAAAACAGAAAACTATACTGTTCTGAATGTCAGATTAATATATTTCCAAAAATCTGTGTCTGCACATTCAAAGTCATGTCCTGTTCCCTCTTTGCTGAGCAACAACTGACAGTTTTGAGGTAGAAAAAAACATGGGGTAGATCCAGGAGATTCAACTGAGAAAAGGATAAGTGTGCATTTTTTTTTCTGTAGGGGAAAAAAAACCTCAAACCAAACAAACTCTAAAATATTTGCACATAGGAATATAATGGATGTCTGAACAGGGAGATAGAGATGCATTGGGAATCTTAACATAAACGATTCAGAGGGGTCCATCCAACTAACATGGATTCTTACATCCCTGATAAATGTCTGCCTAGCTGCAGATGAGAGCTATATGTGAAGTCATTCAATATGCCTTCATGAAGAGTAAGATGCTGTGACAGAGAGGTCCTTACAGACTCTTACAGTGGCTATGATAAGGAGCAGTAACTCAGTACCGCGGGTTTTTATGGCAGATTTTGTAACTGTCTTATTTCACACGAGTTGCGTAGGAGACCAGGAAGTGGCTATTATAATACGATTGCTTATACATGATTTATAGACTGTAGGTTTGCTCTCCATGCCCAAACAACATAATATATAGGTTGCCTGAACTTTGAATAATCAATTTGAACTTTACTAACTTTTATTTCTTAAAAGATAGGTTCCTCTAGATATTTCTCACACATAAATGGTTATATTACAAAAATAAACCTCATCTTATTGGTCTGCTTTTACAAACTTTTTAGATATAGTCTATGAATTTCTGGGGTTCTGTAAATCTCAAATTCATAAAAAGAATTTTATAAACTGTGCAGCTAGTTCCTGTGATTGGTTTCTCTAACCTTACAGGATGTTAATGTCAATCACTGCAAAAAAAATTTGTAAGGCCACATCTTGGTTCCTGTTCTTGCAGATTTGTCACCTATAGAGCCATAAAAAAGGCAAAGAGCCAGACTAAGCACATAGTTAGAAATGTCATCATTCTTATGTTATTAGTCCCTGGTTTAGTGGATTTGGAGAAGATATGGAAGATTTAGTTGTGCCTGTCTCCAAGCTATTGCTTTAATACAGGCTTAACTTCTGTTCTAGCAAAAGACCATTTGGGGAGCAGCTCATTCCTGAAGTATAGCTTCTGTCATTCAGACTGGGAGGGTGACCTATAAAGAGAAGATGACGATGACTGTCAAAATGGTTTTGAGGAGGTATATTCTATCCCTTTCTCTGATCTTAAACTGAACATATTTTGAAATAAACCCCCATGTATCAGTGGCTTACTGTTTCTATCTCCTATTTTTAAAAATAAAGAAACAGAGTTCACATGTGATATATACAGAAACAAATAAAAGGCACAGCCATACATACTTTGATGAACATTGTGTTTACAGGGCTTAAGGTTAATATTTTTTATATACTTTTTATTCTCAGACTTACTATTATATCAATAGAGTTGTTTTCAGTACCTAAAGAGCCTGTTTTTTAAGTAATAAATGTTTTGTCCAATACTAATCAAAAGTGTTTTTTGTTTGCCACCTTTGATATAGTTAATTTTTTTACTTTAAAGAATTTTTAATCTGCAATTTTGAATTTTTTTTTGCATTAATTATTAATGATACAGGGTAAACTTATAAGTAAATATACTTATTATATTCATCCTTATTAAAATAATTTAAAGAGAAAAGGAATAAATTACTTTGAAAAAGTTGCTACTCTGGATTTTTTTCATTAGCTAACGTTAACTTTTGAGTCTTAGCACCTGCACATGCATGTAATCTAGTTTGCATTTATTGTAGTATAACCTTTGAATTCAAGTAGTAAAGAATTTAGAAAAGGAGTTATGTCCATATACACTAGCAGTGTGTTATTTTCTTTTAATAGACTTAATATACTATTTTTAACCTTTAAAGCATTCCTGCAAAATGTGTTATTTTAAAGAAGAGTGCTCAAATGATGTATAAACTCTGAAGATAAATGGTTGTGGATTAAGAAGGGATATGAGAAATATTTCAGAGTAAAGAAAGCGGGAACCAGAAAGTGAAGTATGAGTGTTTTTACAATTTTAGTTAACATTATTAATACAGTAATATTTTATAGGACTGACTATTCAGAGGTATACAGTGAGTAGTGTTGTTACATTTCCATTTAATTTCATAAAGAAACTTTTAAGGGGGGGGGGGTGTGTAAATTTGTGTGGGTAGGCAGATCCTGTTCAAAACAAGAAGCTTAATATTACTTATCACCAGACATGGTAAGTTTCTATCACTCCTTGTTCTGTTTTGTGGTTTTTGTTTTGTTTTAAGAAGCATAACCTGCCCGAGCACAGAGTTACAAATTCTGATGTGAATTTTATGCACTGCTTGATCACTACTGTGTTTCATTTGTTGCTGGTGGCACAGTCTCAGTGCAGCACATTAAAATAGTTTGTCGCATTTCTAGCAGCTACTGGAAAGTGATGTTCTTTGATGTTTCTGTGAGGATTTCACATTTTTTGACATAAAAATTCTTACTGCCCTACATAAGAAAAGATTCTGGCAAGTCAGAGAACTGTATAACCATTTCATTCACCCTGATGAATCACAGTGAAAGTGATCAGGGGACTGACCACCTTACGTAAGCATCTGTCTGCTGGCTTTTGGAAATGATCGAAATTCACTGCAATATACTCAGGAGTATCCCATTCTTCTCCAGTAATCCCAGCAGGCAAAGTCCAGTAGAAGAGAACAGCTAATACAGTATCTGTGATAAGGAGTTACAAATGTCAGCATAGTCTCCTTCTAAGTTATCACATTCCCAGAGGATGCCAGAGGTTAGTATATTACTCATTGCAGTTTCAACATTTATTCTCTGATGAGACCTACTTGAGGATAATCTGCATTATGTGTTTGGGGTAGTATCCTGCAGTGCAATATCAGTGTAGAATTTTATTTTGATACTATCTTGGTAGAAGAAAATTAGAGGCTTTTGCTTTCTTTTGAAATAGCCTCTAAGCTAGTGATATCTGTAGTTTGTTTCCATTTCTTTTTAAAAGTTGGCCTTGTATGCTGGGGCTTTGACCTTTTTCTGCCTATGCATATGATCTGCAACATTAGCATAGTATTTTAAAGAAAAAAACAGGTTACATTTTTGCATAAATATGAATGTACATTTGTAAAATACAGAAATGTCTATTTTCTGCTCTGGTACTAGGGACTAGGCAAGTAGCTAATGCAGCTACAATTGCTGCAGAGTTTTGGCAACCATGTTCTAGAATTATTTTTTTCATTTTGTGCTTTTTACATTTTAATGCAAAAATTGATTTAACTAGCATAATTTAATTTTTAGGATCATAGCTGTTCATTACAAGATCAGCTACCACACTCCTCTTACCTTCCAAAACAGGATGTCTGGGTTCAAGCTGGCTGCTGAGCTGTGGCTAAGCACTCTTGGGGATGGAGTGCTGGTTGGCATCTGTCAAAACTATGCACAAGGTCATGCTGATAGTTTAGGGCTATAGATATTCACTTGTGAGAAACTGAACATGTGCCATCATAGCCCTGTATGGTTTACTACTATAGATAGTACTTTACTCTCCACTCAGAAAGCTTTTATTATATACCAGTAATGAACATTAAAAAAAAACCCCAAAACAAACCAAAAGCCACCAAAAAACTGCGTCACAGTGACTTGCCAAGATGTTCATGTATGTACATATTTCAGTATGGAAAATAAAGTTTTATATGATGACTGAATATAGATATACTTAAAAGATCAAGTAGACTTTTAAGTGACTTTGCATTCACAAGTACATATTTTTACACACACTTAGAAAAATTACTTATAAGCATCAGGCTTGTGATTCTGTGCAGACTACTATTTGTAGGCTCATTCATTTCAGATCTCAGCTTTAAAAAAAAGTAAAGACAGGAACGAAAAAGCAAAACAAAGTAATAGTATTATTTTGTAGGTATGTGTGTTTTTAACTAGATTTAGTTTGGCTCTCTGACTCTCTGAAAGCTTTAAAAAGTTTTTTTTTTGTGTAGGTGAAATCTTTCTAATATAAATATCACTATTGCTACTCTGATCACAGTGCTCTACAGAATCGGGGATATTTTCCTTTTTCCAGTATATGACTTTTAAGCAAAATCTCATGGGAAGAATAGTGCCCACAGCATTTCTCACTATCCACTTGGAACTGCTTTTTGTAGGAATATTACCAATGGAACTGTGAACTCAATTTCTCATTTCAGCTTAGGTATGAAAGCACACTAGAAAAATTATCCTAATTTTACATTTATATAACTGAAAGTAGAATATGTCCCATGATACTTTTACCATATATCCCTGCAAAGTGGCAATTGAAATACTCCCTCACTTAACACTAAACTAAAATCCCTACACCTTCCTTGAGTAGGAGCTTAAATAACTCTTATTGGGAAACATGTTAGCTCAGGACAGCCATGTGTATGGCAAATTGCCAAGAGCTGCCCCTGAACAGAGTGTGACTAGTTATCCGTGGTATTGCATGAACCTCAGGAAATTACGACAATGTAAAGTTCTGAGAGGTTTTTGTTCACTTCTTGAGGTAAGATTGGAATTTCCCATTGCAGTAGGCTAATAAGAATGCATTAGGGTTAATGGTAGAAGCTCTGGAAAGATTTTAACCTCTTGATTCTGGGTATCCTCATTAAAATGTGCTAATGCAGGTCTGAAAGCTCTGAAATGGCTAATACCAGTGAAAGAAATAGAGTACAACTGCTAATATCACAGTTTGATGCAAGCTTAAATTGTTAAGAAGTACTGAAATGCTTTTTAAGTGCAAAAAAAACCCCAAACACCTAAATATCATTCTTTCACACTCAGATAATTCCCAGATGGCTGGAGGGATAGTATTCAAATTAGGAGAAAAAAAAATATCTGGCCAAGTATGATAGTTCTCAGTACCCAAAATAAATTGTGAATTATATGAGAAATAGCTGTTGAGAATAAAAGTGCTATTTCAACCTCATCATTTATAAAACTCACAAAAGCAGTACACTAAATGTGAATTATTCTAGCTACATAAAGCAATTCAGTGATACTACTGTAGTATGCCATTCCAAAGCCCATGTTTCTCAAATTCAGATACCTGTGGTTTAAATCAATCTTTATTATCCACTTGAGTGCTTGGAATTGATCAAAACAGCTGACAGTGCTTGAAAAAATGTACCAGGTGTGTGAGCTACTAACCTTTAACATGGTTCGTCAGAATATGTCCTGAAATCCGTATTGCTTCATACGGGACAGGCTGTTGTACGCTCACAAATCATCCATCAAATAGCTGGGAAGATGGCTGTCACATGGTAACTACAGTAGTGATATAAACACAAACATATCACTTCATTCTATTTTTTTTTTCTGTGGGCTATAAAAAATGATTACATGATAATACTGTCCTGGGAATTATATAAGATTAAAAAAAAATGATTGTAGCAAGTATTACACACTGGTATATTTTCAGCAACCCTGGTGTTCTTACAAGGTTTTCAGTTTCAACATTGCTTTTTCTTTAATTATAGTAATTTACTTTGACCATTGTTGCTTGATCCCAGCCAACAGTCAAGCACCCACATAGCTGCTTGCTCACTCTCCTTTCCCATGGGAGGGAGACAAAATAGAAGGAAGGTGAGAAGACTTTCAGGTTGAGATAAAGGCAGTTTTATAGGTAAAGCAAAAACTGCACACACAAGCAAAGCAAAATAAGGAATTAATTCACTACTCCCCATTGGCAGGCAGAAGTTTAGCAACTTCCTTGAAAGCAGGGCTTTATTATGTGTAGTGGTTACTTGGGAAGACAAATGCCATAACCCCAAACATCTCCGCTTTGTTCTTCTTTCCCTAAGCTTTTATTGCCGAGCATGACATCATATGGTATGGAATATCCCTATGGTCAGTTTCCTCAGTTGTCCTGTGTGTGTCTCTTGGTTTCTTGCTCACCTCCATCTTACTTGCTGTCAGAGAGGGAAAGAGAGAAAGCTTCAATACTGTGAAAGCTCTGCTCAGCAACAGCCAGAAGATTGGTGTGTTATCAACACTATTTTAGTCACAAATATGAAGCACAGTACCACATGGGGTGCTGTGAGGAAAATTAACTCCATCCCAGCCAGATCATAGAATCATAGAATACTTAGGGTTGGAAAGGACCTTAATATTTAATTACCTCATATTTGTAAGGCTGTTTCCTACAAGTTAGGTGAGCTACCAATTCCCTTGTAATTTTTCTTCGAATTACTAAGTATAAATGATAGGTTCATGACGTTAAAAAAAGTTCACATCCTCAAAGCAGTAAAATAAATGCATTAAATTCACTGTCATTCCTGGTGTCATGAGGCAGTACAGAGCATTAAATAGAAACTTGCGAACTGTCTCAGAACCTCACATAGAATGAATGGTAAAACCATTGGAAGTCTTAACATTGACCTAATAATCAGCTGGATCATCACCTATTTAAAAGTTCACATGAACTCAGGAAAAATTGTTCATAGCTGCTTATACCTACCCATAGAAGAAAAGAGATGTATCAAACCTTTTTTTTTTTAATTTTTTTTTTTTTTTAGTTTGGATTAACTTATGGTGTATTTTTTCTGATTTATTCGGTGCTAGTCATTGCTGTGGTATGCTGAATAACATCTGTAAATAGTTATTTCTGAAGTTACAACAAATGCCAAATTATATCAAACTGTTTGACAGAATCTTTTATAACGGAATTCCTGGAAGTTTCTGCGTAACCTACAGTCAGAGAATATGCCACAGTCATACAGAATTATGACAAAAGCTAAAAACATGATATATACTCTTCTGGATAACTAGCACGATGATATCTTAATATGTCAGGATGCTGTACACAATCCTAGATGAAGCTAAGTATATGAGGCAGCATGGAACGTTGTAATGCATGTGAATATTTATCTAGTAGAGATGGAACAATTTATTTAACTTCAGATGTTCCCTATTTTAGCCCCTGAACATTAAAGGAGCCTAGGGAACCATTTGGGAAGCATAAGTTGATTATTGTTGTTTATCATTGTAAACAGAAGCTTCTAATTCTGAACTTTAAAGATAAATTGCATTTAGGAAACACTCAGACAAGCAATTCCAGTTTAACCGAAACACTTATAAGATTTTTCTGTTTTGGTTTTTTTTTAAAAAAGAAACCATTTTGACAGAAGTGAGTTAAGAAGTAGTTGCACATATGGTTCTTCTGGCAGATGTGAGGAACTTCTTACCTCCAACAGGAAGGAGTAGGGAGAAGCAGCTGGTAAAAACGGGGGACAATAACCTTTTAGCTTAGAACAGCATGCTTAATTATCATCCTATGGTAAGCATTTCAAAGTGCATTTAGATCATAGAATTAACTAGGTTGGAAAAGACCTTTAAGATCAGCAAGTCCAACCATTACCCCAGGACTGCCAAGGCCACCACTAAATCATATCACTGAGGGCTTAATCTACATGTTTTTTGAACAGTTCCAGGGATGGTGATTCCACCGCTGCCCTGGGCAGCCTGTTCCAATGCCTGACCACCCTTTTGGTGAAGAAATTTTTCCTAATACCCAATCTAAACCTCCCCTAGTGCAGCTTCAGGCTGTTACCTCATGTCCTATCACTTGTTACTTGGGAGAAGAGACTGACCCCCACCTCACTACAGCCTCCTTTCAAGTAGTTGTAAAGAGTGATAAGGTCCCCCCTGAGACTTGATTTCTTCAGACTAAACAATCCCAGTTCGCTCAGCTGTTCCTCGTAAGACTTGTGCTCCAGACCCTTCACCAGATTTGTTGCCCTTTTCTGGACCTGATCCAGCACCTCAATGTCTGTCTTGTAGTGGGGGGCCCAGAACTGACCACAGGATTTGAGGTGTGGCCTCACCAGTGCCAAGTGCAGGGAGATGATCACTGCCTTAGCCCTGCTGGCTGTGCTATTGCTGATACAGGCCAGGATGCTGCTGGTCTTCTTGGCTGCCTGGGCACAAGCTGGCTCATGTTCAGTGTCCATCAATCAGCACCCCTAGGTCCTTTGCTGCTGAGCAGCTTTCCAAGCACTCTTCACCAAGCCTGTGGCATTGCATGGGGTTGTTGTGGCCCAAGTGCAGGACCCAGCACTTTGCCTTGTTGAACCTCATACCACTGGCCTCAGCCCGGCGATCCAGCCTGTCCAGATCCCTCTGCAGAGCCTTCCTATCCTTCAGCAGATCAACACTCCCAGCCAACTTGGTGACATCTGCAGATTTATTGAGGGTGCACTCAATCCCCTCATCCAGATCATCAATGAAGTTGTTAAACAACACTGGCCCTAACACTGGGCCCTGAGGGACACCGCTAGTGACCAGTCACCAACCAGATGTGGTACCATTTACCACCACTCTTAGGGCTCTGCCATCCAGCAAAGAATCCACCTATCCAGGTGTTAGGCAGCCAATTTGTCCAGGAGAATGCTGTGGGAGACAATGTCAAATGATTTAGTGAAGTCCAAATAGACAATGTCCACAGCCTTTCCCTCATCAGCCAGGCAGGTCATCTTATTGTAGAAGGAGATCAGGCTGGTTTAGCAGGATCTGCCCTTCATCAACCCATGCTGACTTGTCCTGATCCCTCCATTTTCCTGCATGTGCTTTATGGTCTCGCTTAGGATCATCTGCTCCATGACCTTCCCCAGCACTGAGGTCAGGCTGACAGGCTGGTAGTTTCCAGGGTCTTCCTTCCTGCCCTTTTTGTAGAGAGGTGTCACTTTGGCCAACCTCCAACCCTCTGGGACCTGCCCACTAGACCAGGACTGCTGATAGATGATGGAGAGTGGCTTAGCAAGCTCCTCTGCCAGGTCCTTCAGCATTTTTGGGTGTAACCCATCCAGCCCCATAGACTTGTATATGTCTAAGTGGAGCAGGAGGTTGCTAAGCCTTTCTTCCCGAATTACGGGGACTTCAATCAGCTCCCCATCTCTGCCATCTAACTGGGGGAACTGAGTACCGTGAGGATGGCTGGTGTGACTATTAAAGACTGAGGCAAAGGCAGCATTAGGTACTTCAGCCTTTTCCTCATCCTCAGTCACTAGGTTTCCCCTAGTATCTGCTAGAGGATGAAGGTTCTCCTTGGCCCTCCTTTTATTGTTATTATAATTGAGAAGGTACTTTTAATTCTCTTTTCTGGCAGTGGCCAGATTTAGTTCCATCTGTGCCTTTGCCTTTCTGACTTTCTCTCTACATAACCTAACAACATCCTTGTACTTTTCGTGGGGTGACTGTCCCTTCCTCCACGGGTGATAAACTCTCCTTTTTTTCCTGAGTTCAAGCAGTATCTCCCTGTTCAGCCAGGCTGGTCTCTTCCCTGCCGGTTTGATTTTTGGCACTTAAGGACTGCTTGCTCCTGCACCTTAAGGATTTCATTCTTGAGGAGTATCCAGCCTTCCTGGACTTCTTTGTCTTTCAGTAATGTTTCCCAAGGAATTCTGCCAACCAGCATCCTAAACAGGCCAAAGTCAGCCCTCCGGAAGTCTAAGATGAAGGTTTTGCTGACCTTTTTCCTAATTTCTCCAAAGATTGAAAATTCAGTCATTTCATGATCATTTTGCCTCAACCATCACATCACCCACCAGTCCTCCTCTCTCTTTGAACAGCAAATCTAGCCAGGCATCTCTCCCAGCTGGCTCACTAACCAGCTGGGTTAGGAAGTTATCTTCCACACCCTCCAAGAACCTGCTGTATTATTTCTTCTCTGCTGTGTTGTACTTCCAGCAGACATCTGGTAGGGTGAAATCCCCCAAGAGAACAAGGGCAAATGATTGTGTAATTTTCCCAGTTGTTTGAAGAACACTTCATCTGTAGCTTCATCCTGGCTAGGTGGTTTATAACAGACTCCTACCAGGATATCTGCTTGGTTGGCCTTCCTCCTGATCTTCACCCACAGACATTCAGCCTTCTCACTCACAACACTGAGTTTAAGGCAGTTGATGCACTCCCTGACATACAGTGCAACCCCACCACTACTTTTTCCTTGCCTATCCCTTCTGCAGAGCTTGTAGCCATCCATTGCAGCCCTCCAGTCATGCGAATCATTCCACCATGTTTCTGTGATGGCGATTATGTCATGATTTCCCTGCTGCACAATGGCTTCCAGATCTTCCTGTTTGTTGCCCATGCTGCAGGCACTGGCATAAATGCATTTAAGTTGTCCTGTGGATCTGGACTCCAACAGCGGCAAGCTACTTCGTGGCTCATGTCTAGTGAGCCTGGCGATACCCTCTTCCCCTTTCTATAAGCCCTGCTAGCTCCTGGGCTAGAATACTTTTCCCTGTTTGGGACAGGTGTACCCCATACACTGCCAGCAGACCTTGTGGCTTATAGACCAACCCATGGTCAAAGCTCCCAAAATTTTGGCGCTGAGACCAGTCACGGAACCAGAAATTAATGATATAATAAATAGACGTAGAAACTGGTCTTCTGAAGAAAAAGCGAATAAGGTACTGGATTTTAACTGGGTACTGTGCTAAATGTCCGCTGTTTCGTTTGTCTTTTGGTATAGTTTGAGAAATTTGAAAGTGTTGCAATTTGCTTAATGACTGTGTACAGATGACTACAATGCCTGCTTTTGCAAGCCTATCTATACTTTGAGTCATCTAACTGTAAAAGTAATAACACAGTTATGCTTCTTGGAGGAGTGATGTGAAAAGAACTCCTTTCTTGCATGTTCCTAAATGGCATGTTATGAGCAGCAAGTGCAAATGTTCAGCAAATCACAGGACTGATAGAGTAAATGGACATCTATATTGAAATGGTAGTAAAGAAAAAATACATAGTTGGGCTGTTTTCCTTCAGGCTATAATTATTACCTATGAGAGGTTTGTCTATTAAACCAATAACTTAGAGGAAGTCACAAATGAGGATTCATAAAAATCCATTTTGTTTACATTGACACTACCTAAAAAGAACAAGGGGAAAAGGCTAGTGGAACAGATAATATTAAACAAATGCTGAATGTTGGCTTTTTACATTTGATTTCCCTCATAAATGTCTCCATTAAGTGTTTTAGCTCTACTTTTTCATTAATTTAATCTAAGGTAATGAATATTGCTTGCAAAACTTTTCCTACGTTGCCTTGACCACAGAATGAGGAAATCAGAACGAGCGTGACAGACACAGGGAGGTTTGTTGCTTCCCAGCACATTACTTGCTAGATATTTTTATTTAAGCAAAGGCTAAAAGCCTTGCAGGAGGAGTAAAAATACAGCACTAGAAGTGTCGTGTTAGATATCTTGTATCTAAATTCTTAAAAAACTTCAAAAAGGAGCATTCACTGCCTACATACGTAGGTGTGAGTTAATGTTAATGCTTCTGACTGTTGAAATACTAACTCTGTATATGATAGCTGATAGTGCAGTTTGTATTTGGCTGTTAATTCAGTTGTCTGGACTTGCTTATTAAACCCATCTGTACTGCTGCTCTTCCTAAAGTTAGGGAAGTCGGCATGGAATAAGTCAGTTGTAGCAACTTGAGTTTCCTCTTGCCGTGGTCCGTGGAGGTAGGTGCATCGTTGCTATTACTATGGTTAATGGCCTTCCTTTTAGCTTGACCTGGTGAAATGGAACATCTACAAAGAATGGATGGGTTTGTTTTTTTTTTTCATGGGTTATGCCCATGAGTTTTCTCACACTGTTGTAATTTCTGGAGGATAAAGAATATTTTAATTATTATTTTTCATCTCCTGCCCTTCAAAACTTTTTGATTGATTTCAGGGAGAGATCTTAATGAATTTCCAAATTCTTTGGGTTTTTACTGATAAAGGGGAACAAGAAAGAACTTTGCTATTTTGTTTCCATACTATTTTGCTTTATCATTATTCTCTTGTCAGCCTTTGTTATTCTTTACAACTCTTTTGAGCAAAAAATGGCAGTAGGATAAAAATGTGACTGATGAGACTAACAAAGCTGTTCATAGCAACAAAGAGAAAGGAATATCTGTTTCAAGATATAGGAGAACAATACTGTGTTGAGATCTCAGTCTTGTAGATATTTACATATGTGATCAAGATCCTAAAATACAGCTCATATGCTTCAGCTAAACCCTTTGCTAAAATAAGGTCTTGATTCACACGTGCATGTATTTGGAAAGTAGTTTTCAAAATTAAATAAAAAAAAATAAAAAGCATTAAAAACATGGGTTTGTTTTTTAAATTCAACACTAGAAATATTTCTCATTAACTATACTTGATTTTCAAGTTTGATGCATAAAATGTGACTTACAAAACAATGTTAGTCTGACATACAAAATGAGACCTACTCTATAAATGTGGTTCTGTACTTTTCTGTTATTATGTTGGGTAAATGCTACTGTGCTTCTATGTTTTGTAGTTCATTATCTACTGAAATTAAACATATAAGATTTCTTCAAAAAACCGTGAAAAATGCCCATTTTGATTCTTAAGGTAAAAATACCCAAAGATTTCCTCATATTTTTCATAATGATAGTTTTCAAACTTATTTACTTTTTTCCACCTTGTTTCTCATGTTTATGAGTGTTTAGATTGATTACTTTCATTCTTATTCTTATTTGATTGAATAACCCCTCTACATTTATTAAAATGCAATATTTGCAGATCAGTGGGAACAGTTCAAATAAAATGGCCAACCACTAGAAAACATTCAAAGATCAGAAGAAAAGCTATTTTGGGAAAAAATAACAACAATAAGTTATTTGCCTTATTGATATAATCTACTGGTTTCTGGTTTTTTTTTTTTTTTTAAATTTGAACGTAAAGTAAAATTTATAATAGAAGTCATATAATTGAGAAATAGCAATGACATTAAAATTACAAAATTATATGTCACAAAAAAAGATCGATACAATAAAGTTGTATTATGCCAAACCATTAAAAACTTGCTTTGCAGACAGATGGATAAAGACAGTTCTCACCACAATCAGTGAAGAGCAGTGGGCGATTAGTCCCTTTAAAGATAACTCCTGCAGGCTACACCAGATCCATGTTAATAGTTAGGATGAGAGAACAGAAAAGAAGTAATATTCGGAGTTGGAAAAATAAATATTTACTCCAGAGGGCTATACCACTCACCTTCTGTGTATCCCATCTACAGAGGATTATACTGAAGAAAACCTGAGAGTGAGTATCTTCTGTAGTATATATTGTATTTTACACATTAAAAAAATATTTTGAAACACAGCCTGAAGTAAGGAATATATTTTAAGGAATTTTCGTTATGGAACTGGGTTAGTTTAAATTTTCAAGCTGGGAATGTAAAAATTGCCTCTTTTTGTTAGTTGAAGAAGCAGTTCAGTATGCTGGAGCTGTTCATTAGGAAGGAAAAAGAGGCAAGTGCAGACTCCTGGCCAGAGCCCAGCTGCCTGTTAGACTTCCAGAGCTTGTCCTGATTCACTTCTATTTGTTCTTCTCTCACTTGTTCATTCACATCCTTTCCACTGAATCATGGAACAAGAAACAGTGAAATCTTTGGATCAGTGGATTTTGGTATAGTTTTGGATCTGTAGGCATTCCGTGACTGAGTGTGGTTGACAGTATTTTTAATTCCATGTTTCCTTAGAGTTTTGTCCTAATGTATTCAGTCATAGGTGGCAAATTTTTGTGTCTAGAAACACTGAATTGAAACACTACCACTGACTTTATTGACAGTTTTTCCAAAATGCTAGCACTATAAAAGAATGAATAAGTATTTCTACATACATTTCATACAGTATTTATAAACAAGTTCACAAAATAAATATTTTAAATCTATTTCATAAACTAAATTCTGATCCATTGCTGAATAAATAGAGTAGATCAATTTTTGTGGTGCAAACTTATTTGATTCTCATTTCTATATGATAGTAGTCCACAGGATTTGCTCTGTTGTTATTTGTGAAGTAGTGGCAGATGGATCCATGGAATCTTGGATATGTGTGAATCTAAAAACTAATTCATTGGAATTACTACAAAATCTTAAAACTGAGCACATGTTCTGAACAAGCAAGTACATGGGTTTGGTCTCATAAAATACTCAAGGGAAAAAAAAATTTCTTAGTTTTCTGGTTACTAATGAAATAAATGTAAAAATCTCTAGAAAATATTAGGGAAATATTACATAACTAAGGTAGGATGGAAGGTAGGTGAACGATGTCTGTATGGCCAATATTTTTAGCCCTAGCTCTAACAGGTTTTTGAAATCTGGTCATATTTTCTTCTATTGTTGTACTGATGGACTCTGTCTCAAGTTTAGAAGTGGCTAAGTACTTTTGGAGAAGAGAGTCTAAATTACTGTAATATTGCTTGTGCTTCCTCCAAACACAATATGTTTACAGTTGCTTTATACCCACTCCACTTTAGAGGTCTGATTCATGGGTGTGAACGTCTATGACAATTACTACCCATGTTTATCTCTCCCCTTGTCACTCCTGAGCAGCAGTTACTGGACCAGTGCAAACTGAAGTCCAAATATTAAAGAATCAGTGCTCTTTCACCTTACTACAGCAGGCTGTAAACTGAAGCTATTAGCAGCTGCCTCATAAACACTCTTCCAGGTGTGCGAATAGATATGTGTGAGGGGGCAGTAAGATGGACAGCTGAAGCAAAGATCACTGCTAGCTGTTTCCAGAAAACCTACTCTTTGCCTTGCATCAGAAACCTTCAGTTCAAACTCATATCTAGTTGTTACTTTTTAGCTTGGCCAATTGATTTTAAGAAAATTTATATACCACATACACATAATAAAATGCACACAGAAAGACTGAAAGAAAGTAGAAAGTAACAAGTTTCTGGCAGTAGAACAGACCTTTCTGTTTACCCCTTTGGTAGGTACTTGGTGCCCAGTGCAGCGAATCATCTTTCCTCTTAATTTCCACATCAGTTTAGCTCCCACGTAATGGCTAATATGTAGCTTGCATAGCACTCTGAATTTTACTGTCAACATTTAGTTAGAGCACGTCAGCCCATCCTGATCTGACGAATTAATGTTTGACACAAAAACAGTTTTCTAGGTTTGAGTTTAGATTTGTGTTACTAAGTCAAAGCCTGTTGCATTTTAGTCTGGTCCAAAGACTTTGAATGTCTATATACAAATTTAACTCTAAAAGTGTCAAAGTCTTTAGACTTTTGCTTTCTTGTTTGTGTTGTTGTTGTTTGGTTGTTTTTTGTTTTGTTTTGTTTTGTTTTTTTCCTCCTGAGTGGGACAGCTGTAAGAAATTCTAACTTCTCTTGGAAGGCTCTGGAGGTCCTCTGAAGAGTTCAAAGGATCCCTTGGGTACTGAAAGAAACTACCCCGTTAGAAGCTTCAGGATGTTTAATTAGTACTCCTTTCTTTGTTCATGGTTTGCAACAAAGAGTCTTTGTCAGCTTTGGGTTAAACCATTAATGAAGAGGGTGTGTTAATTAAACAACTTGCTTATTTCTAATTGGCAACAGTATCCCAGCTCTCCTGAGACATAGAACTAAGCACAGCAACGTCTGCTAAGAGACACTTGTGAATTGGTAAGAGACGTCATAGAAAATATTAAAGCATCCAGGGGAAGTAGCAATAATGAAAATCCTGTGTGCTGAATGCTTCACAAGAGGCAAAACATGAAAACATGTGGATATTAATGTTTTCAGGAGTCTTCTTCTTTTTTGATTCCACAGCATGCAATTTGCACAACTAGATTTACAACTAAAACCCTTTATTGGAAATTGGCAAGATGGTTTGAAATTCTCAGGTTTTACTGCAGCATGTAGAAACAATATTCAGCTCTCCTGCTCTTCTTTTTGTTTTATTATGGTGGGGTTTTTTTAGTGGGGTTTTTTTTTTTCCAAATCTTTACTTGTTCTGGATGTCATTAATTGAGAGAAAAGGAGACCAGCACATATATGAAAACAGCTTCTGAGATAGAATGCATTGATTTTACAGAGCAAAGTGGCAGCATTACCTCTTTTGAGCCAGGTTTTTTTATTGACATTCACTAATGTATTAATGGGGAGTCCTATTGAAAATCTCCTCAATTTAGGTTATGATAGGAGCATCAGCAGTTGTGTTGACAGACTTCCACAAAAACATTCTACCTCAGTATTTAATGTCAGTATAAAGAGAAATATCATGAGATACTATGTGGTTTAGTTTACATTAAAAAAAAAAAAAATTAAAAAATGGAGTTAGCTGGTGCCTGGGAGAAACACTGCCTATGCTTGTACCTTAAAAGATAGTTCATCTGAAATGTTTTACATGCAGTTTATTTTACCTGCAAGCTTAAATACTTGATAACTATTTTCTGACATACATAAATACGTGGAGTCATATTTACGAAAGTGTTGAAGAACCACATTTGTACAGCAGTAGCTTGCTGTATACTGAAACATATCGTAGTGAATTAATACAAAACTAAGCCTCATAAGAATACAGTTTGAATTTTGGCTTATCACTTATTTATAGATGCTAATCTATGTTGTGCATTTGCTATTTAACTGAGAGAATAACTGATTTTCATATGGATTTGTAAGCATTTGTTTTATGAATTTAAATATTTTGTGTACCTTAATGGAAACATATTGTGCCTTTTTTCTTTTGAGTACAGTAAACTGCTTCTTTATTTTCACTGTTAAAGGTATCATTTGTCACTGAGAAGAGACTAACCTCTCTTCTATATAGTTTCCTATATATGTAATCCCACATGCAGGAAGCTCCTTAAGGACAAAAAAACCTAAAACAGCAAACTAGACCTGTCATTAATATGCTAGGTGGTTAGTCTGATAACTCATGTGACAACTTTATCATATGTTTCTTACATGATTTTAGTGTAATGCTGTGTCAATATTTTGAATTGATGCCAACCTTCATGTGATTTAGTTTGCTATTCCTTTGGGAATGTCTAATATAGGCTTTCAATAGACTTTTGCAATTATAGGCCGCAAGCTGCTAAACCACATTGTTTAGCTTTTGACAATACGGTAGGAATTGTAACATCAGTACTTCCATTTAATTCAGTAGGACTATTTGTAGGAGCAGAATAATATAGCAAAAATACTTTAAAATTTTTATGATGAGACACAACACATGCTGTATATTGCTAGAAAATTCACCTCCAGATGAACACAAGCATTTTGTCTTTCTAAGCAATATTGAGCTTTGTAGTGGAGGTGTGTAACAATTGTTTAGAAATGGCAGGGTATAGAGGATAGTGGCTTGAAAAATAACGTGTTTGGTGTCACACAAGAAATGATTGCATCAAATGGTTTAAATAGCACTTAGAAAAAAAAAAGAAAGAATTGTCCAGAAGAACTGTATATTGATTACAAATTGAAATCTGAACCTGTGTAGAAAAAGTACAAAAGTTGATCCATGAGATTCATATTAATTTTTTTTACGTTAAAAATAACATGAAGATAGTAACAGGAAACTTTTCATAGAATCATAGAATCATAGAATAGTTAGGGTTGGAAAGGACCTTAAGATCATCTAGTTCCAA
>JANEMJ010052356.1:0-25327 GCA_024361745.1 Cacatua alba
TCTTTTTTATTTTTTTTTTTTGGGGGGGGAGTGAGGGTTTGTTTTCCCAACTGATTGCTGAGTGTCACAGAGTCTTGTGTTCAAAGCAATTTTTATTTGATTTAAACAAGAAAACATAACAAATGTTAGATTTTTTTATGGCTTTGTACTTTTATTTGAATGAAAGTTATGAGCTAAAACAGGAAGAAAAAACAGCTTTGCCTAATGAATGCGTGGTTTATGTCAGGTTTGAAAACCATAAAATCAAGTCTTTTTATGCCGTCAAGCATTTAAGTAAGAAAATAGTTGCATGAAGTTATAACATAAAAGCAAATTTCAGGGAAAAGGAGTGACAAAGAACTCTTTAAACCTTTTTTCAAGTATTTATAGCGTAGGGAGCTCTGGTGAAAGGACAAGAAGTGTACCAGGGTTAAACCACCAAGATGAGACTCACGAGCCCCAACTCCACACTCTCCTTTTTTCACCCTATTCCATTTCACTTCAAAACTTCACTCATAAAGCTTATAGAAGTTGAGGTACTTTCATGTATGAGTTGTATATGTACAATTTATAAACCACAAGCAGTTACAAACTATTTACAGGGAAACATGCTGAAGATGAATTTAAGGGTGAAACAGTTAATTAATTGGCAGGTTAAAGATCCTTACATTTTTGGTTTAGGTTTTGATTTTTTTTTTTAATTCTAGTTTTTTAAGCATTGTTGTACTAGGTTTGTATGGCAAAATTTTGCTATGAGGTACTAAAGGGGTGGCTTCCATAAGAAGCTTCCAGAAACTCCCCCCATATCCGATAGAGCCAGTGCCAGCCTGTTTCAAGATGGACCCACAGCTGGCCAAGGCTGGGCCCATCAACAACCGTGGTAACGCATCTGGGATAACATAGTTAAGAAGAGGGAAAAAGACTTCTACACAACTGCAGCTTAAGAGAGGAGAGAAATATCTCTGCAGACATCAAGGTCAATGAAGAAGGTGGGGAGGAGGTGCTCCAGGTGCCAAAGCAGAGATTCCCCTGCAGCCCATGGCGCAGACCATGGTGAGGCAGGCTGTACTTCTGCAGCCCATGGAGGTCCATGGTGGAGCAATCTCCACCTGCAGCCCGGGGAGGACCCCACACTGGAGCAGGGGGATGACCAAAGGAGCCCGTGACCCCAGTGGAAGCCCACACTGGGGCAGGTTTGCTGGCAAGAGTTGTGACCCCTTGGGCACCCACGCTGGAGCAGTTCATGAAGAACTGCAGCCTGTAGGAAGGATTCACATTGGAGAAGTTTGTGAAAAGGTATGCCAGTCTGGAGCAGAAGAAGAGTTTGAGGAGAAGGAAGCAGCAGAGACAACATGTGATGAGCTGACCTCAACCCTCATTTTTCATCCCAATGTGCTGCAAAGGGTGGAAGAAGGTAGGGAAAATCAGGAATGAAGTTGAAAGTGGGAAGAAAGGAAGGATAGGAGAAAGGTTTTTTAAGATTTGTTTTAATATCTCATTATGTTAGTCTGATTTGATTTGTAATAAATTAATTCCCCTAAGTTAGGCCTTTTTTCCCAGTGTCTGTAATTGGTAAGTGATCTCTCCCCATCTTTATTTCAACCCATGAGCTTTTTGTTTTGTATTTTTTAGTTCCCCCTGTCCAGTTGAGGAGGGGGAGTAATAGAGTGTCTTAGTGGGCACCTGGTTCCAGCTGGGGTCAAGAAACCTCAATTATTTTCATTACTCTCTAGAACTCTTTGGTTTTAATCCATTTACATGCAAGTTTGTACTCCTGGTCATTCATTCTCTTGAATAAAACCTGAAAATTATTCAGTACAAATCTCTGCATAGAGACCATTTTCTCTGTGACATCTAAAACTGTAATGATATTCTCATTGTCAATGTGTCATTTAAATAATTCTGTAGAACATTAAAGAAGCATGGAGTAGTGAGCTAATGATGATTACTGATTTTTCCCCAAACAGCTTCATACCGCTGTAGTTCTATTCTGCTTTGTTATCTATTCATAACTGAATTACTAAAAATATTAAACTAATGTGAGAAGTAAAAAGGATATCTATTCATATGAGGAAACATTTATTTCCAACTGCCAGTGACCCCTCTGATTATGGCATCTTTGATTCATGGATCGATCTTACCTGTGAAATTTGTGAGTTACTCTCATCCCAAAGCTGCCCTTTAAATAATTTAGAAAATATTTTAAAGCTCATAGTTTCTTTGGCTTAAGAGAAGCCATTTTTAGGAATAGTCGCTAACCAGCTATGGAAAGAAAAAAAAAAAAAAGTATATATTTCTTCAGTCTGCAGATGGGAAAATAAGGCGACTAAGTTTTAGCTGTTTTTAACAAGGTAATGTATACCAACCACCTTTGAGGTGTCTTGATACCCTGTATGATGTCTACTAGATATGTTTGCTCTCTTAGTGCCAGTGGAGTATGAAAAAAAAGTAAAATTTTTGAAGGTGCCTGACTATTGAGTTTCACAAGTGATTTTCAGTCAAATTATATTTATTTACACGATGAAATTAGATGTGATGTACAGTTTGCACTAGTATCACCAAAACAATGGTAAGTAGTCTTTGCAAACGTTTTCAATGAGAAGGCAAAAAGAATCATTTCAAAATGCACAGTAGTCTGTGTGTGACAATATTTTCTCACAGGACCTGATTTGAAGGGGTTTTTTTAATAGTCTTTCTGTTGTCATCAGCAACCAAGTATTAACAGAGACCAACCACTAAAGCAAATATTCATAAATGTACATAGGATGTTGCTGAATGTCCAATAAAATCAGCATTTGACATATGGCGTCTATATAATTCATTGCTAATCCAAAGCGTTTTGTGAAGCGTTCGTTTTAAAAGCACAGTATAAATACCAATGAAGTCACAGCAGGATGCAAACACTGAATAATTCCAGTTTCAGAATAAAAGAAAAGCAGTTAGCAAAAGGAAGAAGTAGTCTTAAACACAGAATAAAGGCTGTAAGCTTTTTTTCTTTTTAGTTTTATGGATTTATCATAGGCTAGACACTTCTAATAATACCTTTTAATTCTTCAAACCATACTGCAATAATACAAGATTCCTTGCTTGCTTTAACATACTACTTCATGAGAAAAGTCTGATACCCTAAAACTTTTCCACTAGTTATAAGTGAGTAGGTCTACACTAGTTCCAGATGACAATAATCTGCACCACGGCCAAAAAACAGGAATATAGAAGGAGAAAAAAGGCATAAAAATAGAAAGAGCAGAAAACAAATAGTCAAACAGAAATTTGTACTACAAAGTGCTTAATTAGACAAAAAATATTTTTCTGCATACAGTGTGCAAAGGCACAGAAATCAGGTTTGATAGTGATTTCTGGTCTTGAAAATCTAGGCTGTGATGAACCCATACTCTTATACTAGGCCTTGGGAATAAGTATTATAATATAAACTTTTCTCCAGTCTTGCAAAATTCTGATTTGATGATTTTACCCTGAACTTGTGAGCTGTTTAAGCTTCATTCAACCCAGAGCATTACTTATTTTTCTGAACATGAAGATGCAGTACATCATAGACCCTAGAGTGTGCCTCGTGGTTTTCACTATGACTTGAGAAGGACATAGCAGTGCCAAAGGTCTCATGTCACATCTACCAATTCTAAGTAAATTCTTCTGGTACCCTAGGATGTCTCATAAAGGGCTAGATGCCTGCATTTAGACAACTGAATCACCTCTTACTGTCTTTCACAGTTGTTCTTTCATGGACAATATGACAGTAAGTTGGCTAGCAGTGGATTGGTGGAGCAGACTGAATTTTTTTTCTCTGATTCAATTTTTGCAACCTAGATGTGTGGTAAAGAGGAGTGGGTGAATATCATAGAAGCATACAGACTTGTTTGCTTGTTTGCTAACCTGCCTTTCAAGAATCAAAGGGTAACAGTGTTCTAGTGCATTATTTGCTCTTCTAGGCAATGTTAGCAGTTACGTGTTAGAGCATGGAGTGAAATCACTCAGTATATTTCATCTAGATTTCTGTGATTTCTCTGTGCTATCTGACCGCCCTCCTGCTGCTTATTTTTTCTATTTTCACAGAATCATAGAATGGTTTAGCTTGGAAGGAACCTTAAAGATCATCTGGTTTCAACCCCTCTGCCACGGGCAGGTACACCTTCCACTAGACCAGGTTGCTTAAAGCCCCATGCACCTGGCCTTGAACACTTCCAGGGATGGGCATCCACAACTTTAATGAAATAAAAGACCCAAATCACAGACCCAAATAAACCATCTGAAGCCTGTAACAGCCTCACAACAGATGCTGACCTCTCTTCACTGCAAGGGGACGAGGGTGGATAAGTAGCTGGAGTTAGGCAGAATTTATTTAGGAAGCAGGTTTCCTTCACTATTGCTTAAACAATCATGTCTTCTTATGTGATACTTATGGTTTTCTCTGCACAAGAGCAAACCTCAAATAATCTGATGTAGTATGAATGATAACAAGAGAAAAAAATATGTAATGGTGTTTTCCATAGTTATTTAAATTCTGCATTGTCTAGATTTTTAACTTGATTTCCATCATGATAAATGTATAAATAAGTCCTTTGTCCTCAGATTTAAAGAATATTAATGGAAAGAAAAGAAGACATTTGGAAGCCTCCTTAACTTATAGACACATTTGGCACTGATTTAATCTTCACTGCAGTCTACAGATAGAAAAGTGATACAGTAATATATCCTTAACCTCTACCACAATACACAAGTCAATAACATTAAGATGAATTTTCAAATGTTGTTTTTCAAGTGTTACATAGTGTCTATACAGAGTAACAATCCTAACCATGCAAGAAACTCAAGTGGTAGTATATCATAGCTGTTCATTTAACAAAATAATGGTAAGTTGAAAAACAAACCTGCAGCCCCTGGAGAATCCCATGCTGGAGCTGGTGGGTAGGTCCTGGAGGAAACTGAAGCCCTTGAAAAGCCTGTGCTGGAGCAGGCGGGAAGTGTGAAGAGAAAGGAACTGAAGAGACAATCTGTTATGACCTGATCAGAGCTCCCATTCATCATACACCTGCATTGCTCAGGGTGGGGGTAGAAGAAGTAAAGCTGAACTTCAGGAAAAGGGGTAGAAGTGGGGAATGGTGTTTTTGGTTTCATTTTGTCTTTATTTCTCACTACCCTACTCTCTTTGTTGGCACTGAATTAATTTTCCCCAAGTCATAGAATCATAGAATCACAGAATCATAGAATGATTTGGGTTGGAAGTGAGCTTAACACCACCTAGTTCCAATTCCTTGTCATAAGCAGGGGCACCTTCTGCTGGACAAGATTGCTCAAAGGTTCATCTGATCTTGCCTTAAACATTTCCAGGGATGGAGTATCCACAACTTCTCTAGGCAACATGTTCCAGTGTCTCACCACCCTCACAGTAAAGAATTTCTTCCTAATATCTTATCTAAATCTTCTGTCTTTCAGTTTAAAGCCATTCCCCCTTGTCCTATCCCTACATGTGCTTGTAGAAAGTCTCTCTAGATTTTCTGTAGGCCTCCTTTAGGTACTGGAAGGCTGCTACAATCTCCACAGAGCCCTCTCTTCTCCAGGCTGAACAACTCCAACTCTCTCAACCTGTCTTTATAGGAGAGGTGCTCCAGCCTCTCTTCATGGCCTTCCTTTGGACCTACTTGAGCAGGTCCATGACTTTCTGGTGTTGGGGGCCCCAGAGCTGAACACAGTACTCAAGTCGGAGTCTCACAAGGGCAGAACAGAATCACCACCCTCAACCTTCTGGCCATGCTTCTTTTGATGCAGCCCAGGATGCTATTGGCTTTCTGGGTTGTAAGTGCACATTGCCAGCTCATATTCAGCTTTTCACTGAAGTCTGTTTTGCATATTGTGGTAATTGGTAAGTGATCTCCATGTCTTTACCTTGGCCAATGAGGTTTTTCATCTTATCTTTTTTCCCCTGTCCTGTGTAGGAGCCACAGTGAGAGAACAGATGGCTGGGCATCTGGCAGCCAGCCAAGGTGAACCCACCACACAGATTTAGAACAGGATGGGGTGTTAAAGGATTTTAAGAACAGCCACCTCCTCCAGCATGTCCAGCCCAGGACTCTTTCTGCCCAGCACCCTGCAGCCTTTGCTCAGGCTGTGGAATTCAGCTGCCACTTTCCTGTTTTCAAGTTTGACCAGTAGCAAAGCTGAAAATATATCTCAGAGACACACAGAGATGCAGACGCACACACAGAGGGCACAGACTTGGCCTGTCACACAGATGACCACAGACCAGGCGCTGCCTCCAGCAGCACCCACATTCAAGACTCTCACCAAACACAAGCACAGACAGCCACATCCTCTTCTCTTTGGGTGGCAGAGACAGAAGGTCACTAGGGGAGCACACACACACAACACAATCTCATGGTTCACAAGCACACACACATTCATGGATCTTCCAAGCATCGGCATGGCCCCTTTATCCACCTGATAAGCAGAAAATGTTGATATGAAAATTAAGTTTGGATTCTTGTAGGAACCAGATTATTTTCAAAGAATTCAGGTGCTCATTTTAAATAATCACAGTGCTGAAATGCTAAATATTTATGAAAGCATGTCTGATCTTGGGACTTCTCCCACTTAACTATATATCATTATAATCTTATTCCTCACTGTAATCATATGCCTTATAACTTTATATCTCCTCTGTATCTCCATGAGCCATCCATGATAATTTACTTTTCTTCTCTGACTAGTGAGTTCCCATTATCATAGTTAAATCTGCAGATTTAAGAAGCACATGTTAAGAATGAAATATTTATCCCATTGTAATAAATATCTAACCCTAATGTTATAGTCTAGAAAAAATAAAAGTATTTAAACTCATTGAAAAATAATATAACAATGATTTTTTTTTATATTTACAGCTACACGCAACTTTCTGCATCACAGAAAACACTACAGCATACAGCATACTCTGTACATTGTATTTATTGATCTTTTCAGCTTTTCCTAAGAATATAATAACAAAATATATTCTTATTTGAAAATTGAAGTCTAGAGCCATAAATGCATTTAGAAAAATTTTTCTTATCTAAATCAGTGAAAGCAGGTCCTTAAAAGACTTACTGCCTATAATTTAGTATAAATACAGTACATTTTAGTTATATTTGCCATCTGATATTAACCACTGTACAAAATTACTGTGGAAGATCAATATAATTTTCTATTTTCTACTTCTTATAGTGATCTCTACTGAAGACTTAATTTTCCTCTAAAAAAAGTTTGATTAAATGGAGTTAGTAATGTATGAAAATGTGCCTTTTGCAATGAAAGGAATATCACATTATTAAAAAAACACCCTAAATTAGAAAAAAAAAAAAAATCAAGACACTGTTTAAAGAGAATAATACAGTAAATTTCCTGAATTAAGACTTTTGGGATAACTTCTGAGGCTTTAGGAAGTCAGACTCCAAAAGGAAGGAAGAGGAACAAGACACACTGAATTTAAAAGTAATTTTTTTATTCATGAGCCATTGAAAGTAATTGTGTATACCAATATATATATGCATATACATGTGTATAAGTATATGTCTTTACACTGACTGTAAAAATGTCCTAAGATTACTTTCTTTTAGACAGATTTTAGTCTGCAGATCCTTTCTAGAAAGAGAAGCTTTCAAACAGTCCTGGGATAGGCGTGGAAACACTAATAAGGAAATGGCCTTTACACTTACACATTTTCTGTTTTCTGCAGTTCAACATGCAAATCTGTTTTCTTGTTTGTTTTCAGATGCCTTCTCAGACTTCTAATACCCTCCATTAAAGGGCTGCTGCAATAGTTATCCTGAAAGGTCCTTGATTTTCACTGGAAGCAGACTTGCAGACATTGAGATGCTTGAAATGACACCACCTCATGGACATACTACAGAAGCCCTGATGTATCTGCAATATGGAGTAATAATCACGAAGATATATTTTCTGTCTCACATGGATCTGGTGAATGAAAGAGTTGGAGACTGCCCTGCATGCAGGTAGCTATTCTGCTATAAGGGGATTATTTTAGAACTTTTCTGAACCAATATAAACTGAGTCAAATGCAGCATTAAGCAGAATGATCACATAAGAATCAAGATGAACCTTCATAAAAAAAACCCCCAGGAACAGAATTAACAAAAAATGTGACTTGGAATCAAACATACTGCTTGGAATCTGTTTTGCAAATCTGTTAGGAGTCTGAGTCATGCTGAATTTGCTTTGAAAGATGCATCAGAAGTGATTAATGCTTAAGCTTAACATTGGCTTATAATTGCTAATGACATGTCAGAAGAGATAGAAACTTAGAGCCTTTTGCAGTCATACTGTAAGGGTTAAAAAAATACATAAAGTTTTCTTTAAATATTTTAGCTACATTGAGTTACGTATGTTATCCACATCCTAAGTGACGATTGCTTTTTTAACTCAATAAACACAATGCAGCATTTTCTGAATAATCAGCAATTTTCCCTCTTGAGTTGTCTGAAAAAGAGTCTGAATTCAGAGACCATCTAGCAAAATCTTACTTAGCTGTGAAAATAAGCCTAAGGATGCTCTGCCAAGCATTGCAACAAACTAGCTAAATCATTGACTATAACCCACAACAGAAAGGCTTCTAAATGGAAGACGATATAGGCTGCAAACCTTTTCCTGACTAGCAAAAATAGCAGCAATATATGGACAAATAGACAAAAGAATAGATTTCCAAGAGCCATACTTTATTCCACTGACAAATGAGGGCATCGTGTTATTCACTTTCTAATTCCATTTTACAACATGCCACTCGAGTTTTATTTCTGAATATTTTATTTATTTTGAAATATTAGTTACACATATACAAATATGACCCAAAATAGCTCCTCTACTCTTCAGTTTGATAATGTTAATTAATATGTCAATAAAAAAAATAATTAAGGGATTTAAAGTTGCACAACCATTGCTTTTGAAAAGCATGAACTAGCATATGCCTGTGGTTTTATACTTCATACCTGATGTGTTTTTTGGCTTCATCTGGAGTCTAATATGTAACAATAGAGACAGATAGGAGTCTTTAAATTGTTTTTTTTGTTGTTTCCAGCAGTCAAATGGTTTTCCATGGGCAGCTTTATCCCATTCCTTTTCCACTGAATAAAACCACTGGATATGAGCAAAAAAAGGAGCAAATGCAGGTGGACATCTTTTCTTGTCTCTGTCTGCTGCTTTCTTTTCCTTGCTGAGATTTCAGAAGATCACTGACAGACAGTTTACAGAGTGATGATATAATTAGTTTTATATTTATCACTATTATTTTTGTACATAGTGATGCATATAAAATAACACAGTGGAAAAAACAAACCCTTGAAATTCCAGCCTTTAAACTCACCAGAACTAATAGCCATGCTTAATTTTTAGACAGTTCTTACAGTCTTGTTATTTAATGAAACTGCGTATTTTGTCTAAACCTAAGCCTGATAATTGTAGGATCTTGATCTAAGCACCTGAATATACTAAAACATACCTAAATAAAGTATAGACCTGTTCGTCAGTTCTAACGTCTAGCATTGGAGCTTTTATAACTGAATGTTGGGTTTTTTTAAGTATTTGCTACCGCGTGCACTGCAAAGCACTACATAAAAAAAACCCCACATAATTTTTATTTCTAATTCTATTAGTCATATAGAGCTTTGAGAAAAATTGTGATGCAACCATAACTATATTTTTCCTTGCTCCAGGGTATTTGGTAGTAAAAGCAAGTTCTTGACAGGCCAGAATCAATTCAAATGAAAAAAAAAGAAAATTGTGAATGTTCAGGCAGCAAAGCAACATACCTGTAATATTATTAGAGACAGAAACAGAAGGAAGAATGTAACTGCTGCGTTGCATTATGTTAGGGGTCCCTCGTGGCACAGACCTTGGAAAGGTACCTTATGAAAAACTGTGAGGTGATAAAAAACTTCATTCTTACCATTTCATAAACAGAGCTACTTCTTGCAGGGAATTACATTATGTCTCCTGTGCAGAGGAAGGATTGGCAACACGTGAGGGGAAACAACAGTTGTCATCATGCAAATGAGTGATGTAAAATGGGTGGATGTTATTAGTGTTCCCCTAAGAAGTATGCCCATGTTTTCACCATCTCCCCTGAGTCATCCACTGCTTCTTGCCTAAGGGGAAAAAGAAGGAACATTGTGTCTCTGCCTCTGAAGATACTTCCCCACACCTGGGAATGTCTCTCTCTTTTTCAGTCCTTCCAACCACAAATTCTTTATTGAGTGACTTTGGAAAAAACCAAGCCAATACAAAGAATTCCAGAACGATAGGAGCATTTCTTGAGTGTAAGCATGATGCATAATACTGCAAAAACATCCCCCCCACACCAGTATACACATCACCCCCACCCCAAATAAATACATTCAACATAGAAAACAGAGACTATCAGTATGAATTTCATGGGAAAAAAAAAAGAACAAGATCTCATTTTCTTCCTTTGTTGTGATACCATGATGCTACATGCTGCCAGATCCTTCTCTTAAATTGCTCTCTAACAGCTAGATGCCCTCCACAAAGCTGTCACCAGAGAAGAATAACAAACACCAAGGTTGTTTTTGTTTGTTTAAGCTCCTGCTGTGCTGCTTGTCTCTGGTATTAAAGCATTCCTTTTTCAGAACAAATTTCTTTTAACATATTGTTTTCTCTTTCTAAGATTCTTCTTGGTTCACATAACAAAATCTCCACCAAACACAGATTTATTGAAAGAAGTTACACTTGAAAAAAAAAAAAAATGCTGCTGAGATATAGATTCTTGCACATTTAATCAGAAAAGATGATATACTGGTAACATATGATCCAAAATAATTGTTTTTAGCTTTTCCGGAGTTTACCATCATGAACTGATATTATAGTATATTTCTTTTGCTGCCATAGCAGACTTGGAACTTTAAATCTTCTGCTTCCAAACTTTGAAGCAGGTTTTTTTTACCATATACTTCTACACAACTTAGTACAAGGAGGACCAATCTCTGAACATATTTTAAGTTATGCAAATATAGATATCATATCTTTCTATATTTAAATACATAAACTTTTATGTCAGTATAAAAATGTAGGCAATGCCTTATAAAACTTCACTATCAGAGCTGGTGATATTTCTGGCTCAATCCCTATGGAGCTTGTGGAGTTTTTTTCAACTTTTTCAGTTTGTGGAATATTAATAAATATGCAGTGTAGCACTGTATAATAAAGTTGCTAATAAGAAGTTAGGCCAATACTGTTTAAAAACACAGACAGAATAAGTAATTAGTCAATAAGTATTTAATTGCTATATTATGTTCATTAATAGACACCGTGGAATATCAGATACATTAATAAAAAAAAAATAGAACCAGTAAGGAGATATACCCCAGAAAGGAAACATCACCCTACCTGAATTTTGTTTTTCATCTCATAGAAGACATTTACAAAGCAGTACTATTTATTAAAACTGTAGTGAGAGCACACTGCTTGATTCAGTCAATAGTGTCCTTCTTTCCAGAAGCTTCAGGGCAATATATGCCATTGTGTTCTCCTAGCCTTATCATTAGTCTTCCTTTTTTTCGATCACATCTTGCCTTCCTTATTTGTGATCAGCTCATCAAGTCAACATGCTGAAAATGAATGTTATTAGACCTTCATTTTCACTCTGAAATCCCAGGAGGGAAGCTATCCTGCTTACAGCTCTAATTGCTTTAACAGCATATCTTCCAACACTTGTTCTTGTGGGTCTGATTCTGCAGCCCTTAGTCAGGCTGAGTAGTGCTATTCTTCTGATACCCACAAGCCTTCTGTTACAATGACGTGTTACTCAGTAAGAGTAAGTATTGTAGAACTGAGCAGTGCAAGGTTATTTCAAGAGGGTAAAGCAACTAGTCACAGATTCCAGTGAAAGGGAATACAAGCTTTGCTTATCTCACATTTACCTTCCATGCAGAGCAATCCCCCTTACTGGCTCCCACTGACCTCTAGCTCCCAAGTCTCTCAGGCGCATAATAAGCAGTGTTCTAGTGAGTTGGAAACAGCCAATTCATCTGATGCTGTAACTGTAGCTCATTTTTAAGCCAGTGCACGTTAGGCGGGATACTTCTGTATAGTGGAAAAAGGACAAATTCAAGTGGCCACAGAGGCCCTGGTTTTCTCTCTTAAGACAATTTTGTTGAGGCAGTCTCTGTTAAAGTTGTTAATTTAGACAAACAGTGAAAATAATTTATATAGAATTAAAATAACAGTGCTATTATTTTATATGCAGTATATATGACCCTGCCCATAGAGGTAGTTTGTAACCAGATGATCTTTAAGGTCCTTTCCAACCCAAATCATTCTTTGAATCTATAATTATTTGATTCTCGGAAGCATTTAAGTCAGTTAGTTTTCCAGCTGCCCTTCAAAATTTAGTAAAATTAAGTATCTAAGTAGCACCAAGCACCTAACGGAATCTATTTATATACACTTGACACAAAGATAAAATTGGTCTGGTCCTCTCCCATGAATGTTAAAGGCCATTATATAAACCAGAAAATTGCTGAGAATGGTTTCTCCAATCAAAAAAAAAACCCTCTCTAGTAGGAAACATAATAGAAGCAGATAAAGGTGAGAAAGCAGCATGATACATACCCATACACAAATACCAGGTGCAACACAGCAGTACTAGTATATTGTTTCTCTGGTCACAGGAAAAACATGGTATTTCAGTTTAGAAAGCGTACTTCCCTAGCAGAAGTGCATGGCTTCCCCCTCTCATCAAAATCTCACTCACCTCCACAGAATACTACATTCTGTCAGCTTCATAGACTCAGAGATCCGCAAATCTATGTCCTGATGTCCAGAATTGTTCCTTAAATTGCAATGTCAAGAACACATCGATGTCAAATAAAGGAACTGAATAATAGAAACATGATTTATTAAGTAACTAATTAACCCTAGCCATATTTCAGACACTGTCCATGATTTTCAGGTGAACTTCACATAAAATTGCTAAAGTGAAATCTTAAAAGTACAGCAACTATTTGTTTCTTTCATTGGAAGAGGATTTACACTTACATAAATAATACATATGGCAAAATAGAATAATTCATCTGGTAGGGTTTAGCACACAGCATGGCAACATTACATAAAATAACAAAATATAGTAAATATTCTACTAATAGACGTCTTATAGACATCTACAGTCAGAAGCCCATTTTAATTCTGCATTGTTTTGCAGAAAACAACATAAGTAAAAAATAACTAAGGTAATGCCTACTGAAATCCATGGAAAGATTCAGTGGATATTGTGAAGATACATTGTATATTGTCATACATAAAGTATACCAATTATTATTATTATTTGGTTCTCTAAATTATTATCTACCTCTCTGAAAATGCTTAGTCACCTTTTATGCTTCCTTTTTTGAGCTGAGATCACAGCATAACTGTCTAATACCATCCAGAGTCTAATTCTTTCCTCAAAAATGTTGCAACTCAACCACTTATCTCAACAGGTGTTTGGTTCAGTTTCTGAAATTCCCCAGGAGATTATGAACTGTCAGTCTTTGATAAATTTGCACTCATGTAGCTGATCATGTTTTTCTTTCTTCAGTGTTTTTGTAGTGAGGAGCTGTTGCTATTTCACACAATTTTCTAGTGTCAGGTGTCCATTCTAGTTCCATGGCAGGGGGGTTAGAGCTAGATGATCTTAAGATCCTTTCCAACACTAACCACTCTATGATTCTATGACTTTTTGGTGATCATTCACAAAAGGTAGTTCTAGATCTCTTGTCCAAAACGGATGTTTACATCTTATACAGGAAAAGCCTGTGTAAAAGTCACCCTTTTGGTTTTTTATTCAGTATTGGTGGCCTGACTGCTTGCTAAAAACTCATTGTGTCTACCTGCAGCAAGAGTAAGGTTTTGTGCGTAAGTTTTTTCTGTTTGTTTGGTTTGGTTTGGTTTAGATTCGTTCTGTTTCCAGATACAGTTAACTGAGGCAGTCATATCTCGATCAAGGAAGATTTCTTGGTGTCCATTGTTATTTTCATGTTAATAACATTGTGGGCATGTACTAATAATTACGTTTATTATGGTTTCTGTTGTTTTCTTCTTCTTCCTTCTGACATTAAGGGCCTTACAATGTTGCAAAGCTTTAGGAGAATCACACTTCTGTACAGAATTTCTAATAAGGCTCCCTTGATAAATTTTGCATTATCCTGTGTGCCTTTTGATACTGTAAAGACTTTCTTTTTAAAAAATCTGTTTAATTTTTGTTGATCTTTCAAGATCTCTCAATTTAAGTTTCTCCTACAAGGTTGAAGCTTTTACAGTGTTTCTGTACTCAATCAATTAAATTAAAATGTAACTCATTCATTTCCTATTCTCCACAAGTTTCAGCTTTGTTCAGCACCAGAATATGAAGCATATATAAAAAAAAAATGCAACCTTTGTTTAGTTTTCTTACTTGATTTATAGTCAGAAATCAGGTAGTATATTTCTAATTAGATTCTTAACAGTTCTTGTGACCATTCTTTTCTCAAAGCTCACATCAGCTGGATTTATCTTTCATAGTAAGATAGTAAACTTTCACAGTATTGGATATTCAGCATAGATACATTTAGACTGAAATTTGCAGCTGTCTCCAGCTTTTAGCTCCCCACTGGAAGAAATGGAAATTTGATCATGAGCTCTAATTTTGAATGAATATTGAAGCTGCAACCTGAATTTTTTCACCTTCTTCTTTAATATAACCTTTCAAGCACAATTTATAGCTTTGTCCGCTATCTACTAAATATATTAATTAATCAGTATTTTATGAACCTAACACTTTGTGGGTTTTGTTGCTTAGCAACAGAACTTCCTCCAACAAGAGGTTATATCTAGAGCCCTTTAACCAGTTTTCATGTTCTCATGTTTCATTTTAAAACTACATGTTTTAAAATTCAGTTAATCCCTTACTTCTAGTAAACAATCTATTTCTAATTTGAAAGGAAAGTTTCTTTTATTTATTTTTTTTAACTTCCATTTTAAATAATAAAATGACACTTAGGAACGACTGTAGCTGCACTAACCTATTGTGTATGGTGAATATGTACAAGAAAATCTAAACACCAGTAAAGTAATCACGTCAGCCAAATGTCATCAGTTCTTTTCATTGCTGTGGGAAACACACTCTCCATCTTTCCAAAATCCCTATAAAACCTGTATTAATATCCTCCATCTCTTGACACAAGCAATAGAGTAGTAAATTATATTTCAGTGTAAACTAAATTCCAAAAATTGGGAACAGGACCTTTGTAATTTACAGTCATTTTAAGTTTTAATTGTTGTTAGAATAGATGTTTCTTAGTCTGTGAACTCTTCTATGGCACAGGTAAGAGTTTTGTTTGGTGCATCAAGGGTTCAGTTTTTAATTCCACTGTTATACATAACATTATTAGAGTTAATGTTAGTTTCTCTATTTTATAAGTCTCATCAGCTTAAAGCTAAATTTATCCCAACTCTTGCAGACAAAAATTTCGGGAGAGACTCTCAAATTTTTCACCTTTTACAAGGAGTGTAGACATTTAAGAAATCTTTGGTCAGATTCTTGGAAATGTTGTATATCCACTTTATGTCTGTATCAGAATCCCAGGGCTGGAATTACGCCTGTATCAGTGTAAGAGAAGTTATAAGTCAATGGTGTTAGCCCTTTGGTAAGGTAAAGAGGCCATAGAGTAGATGAGAATAAAACCCTGAAAATTAAATTTACCCATTTTAGCTCAGAGAGTATAGTCTTACCATTTTTTTAACACTTGATTCATAACACAAGATGTATCAGTTTACCCTCTTTTATTTATGTACACCACCATAGAAAGTATTTGTTTGGAGAGAAAATTTCGAATGCCTAATGAGGTCATTTGGATTCTATGCTAATGAAGCGAGCCTTTGACAGGTGCTAAATAAACAAGTATACTCTACATGTACATTTATAAATTATTCTTTTTTTATTTTTTTTCAGTATGACTAGAATTTCACAATGGTGAAAGATATGCTCTTCTGTATGCATGCTCTACTACTGTTCAATGGTTTACTATACGTGGCTATTTGGATAATCATAGAATCCTAGAATGGTTTGGGTTGGAAGGGACCTTAAAGATCATCTAGTTCCAACCCCCCTGACATGGGCTGGGACACCTTCCACTAGACCAGGTTGCTCAGAGACCTGTCCAACCCGTCCTTGAACACTTCCAGGAATGGGGCATCCACAACTTCTCTGGGCAACCTGTGCCAGTGTCTCACCATCATAGTGAAGAATTTTTGCCTAACGTCTAATCTAAATCTCCCCTCTTTCAGCTTAAAGACATTCCCCCTTGTCCTGTCATTACATGTCCTACATAATGCACTACATAGTGCACTATATTCACTACATAATAATGATTTCTTTTTCCACATTATGCAAAATAATTCCACTTTCACATCTGTGGAGTATGTCTGTATAAGAAAGTAAAATGGGAATACTGAGGGATACAACTGCTTCCAGAAAAGTACCCCATCTGATAGGCAATCTCTTAAAATCTATATGAGACATAAAAGGATACTTTAAAGTTGATAGGGTATTTCTAGAACTGTGCATGCTAGATATATGCAACATAATGTACTTACACAAACACTCACCAAAAGATTGGATTAAAGCATTTGTTTTTGCACACAGCTTTCAAGAAGGTTTTCCTTTTGTTTTGTTTGGTTTTTTTTTTTGTTTTCCCTTCAGAGTGACTGAATTCTATTCTTATTTTTGATACATATCAAAAGACAACATGGAGAGAACAAAGTTACATTGAAATGAAATATGACTCAAAAATCCTTTATAATTCTCTCTTCTGGTATTGCCCCTCCTTCAGATGCTCATTGTCTCTGTACTTCACACTTTCTCTTCAGTCAGAACATTGTGAAAGACTGAGAAAACAAAGGATAAGTCTTCATGGTTTTTTTTTTCCGCTCGAACAAGCTTGTTCCTTTTAGCTATTCAGCTAATGTCACCAGGAAAAGTCCTGAGGCCTAGACTCAGCCACATGACATTAATATAGAAAAAACTTCTTGCTAACCCAGTGTATTGCATGGAGATAATAAAGAATAATGTATCTGTCTGCAGTTTTTTCCATGTTGTTCTGTGGAATAACTGCTCAGGAGAAATTACTTGTAAATTTAATTTTGGTTTGCCTTTTTTATTTTTTTTTTTCCAAAACAGCTAAAAGTGTGCCATTTTTTAAATAATTCTTTTTGCATGGTAACATCAACAGTGCATAATATTTCCTAAAATGTTAATAGGTCATAAATAATCTTGTGTTAACTTATAATTATTTTTTTTTTTACAAAACCCAGCAATTATTTAAAGCTTCCAATCACTCTAGAACAGTCATCTGTTAAAAAAAATTATGCAGCCAAAAAAGAAAAAAAAAAAGCAGGATCTCATTCAGTATTTTTGGCTGGGAGTGTATATCTCAAAATTTTGATTGCATATATGTAAGAAGATAAGCAGTTATGCAGGGGTGGAAGTTTAGGTTTTGTTAGAAATAACAGCATCAAACAGACTTTATTATTGAAACACGCAATCATAGTCACTGAGGTCTCTATTACTTCTGAAGGAAGTGCTATGAGCCTCCTTCTGCTGACGCAGTGGCTTTCTAAACCATTCTTTAGACCCACTAACTGCAGTTACACAGTCTGAGAAGTGGCTAGAATCTGTCTGCCTTGAGGGTTAGAGAGAAAAGCCTACATCTGCAGCAAAATCCAAAATGACATGTAGATCTTCCTAAAGAAATGCCAATATTTGGAAAGAATTAGCAGAATATTGAGAAAAAAAAGAATTTTCAGGGGTTAGTCAAGAAGCTATTTAAGATAAGTTTTGTTGATTTGCCTGTAGGAAATTAAGATACTACTTTTTATACACTGCAAAATGTGGCTGAGTTTTTTTACAAGGTAATTATTAACAGAATTTATCATCATTGTTGTGTAATGTGGTTTGGTTTTTTTTCCAGTTTTCCAGAATAATGAACAGTAAGTTGCTTCATTTGAAGCTATAGGAGTCTTTTAATGGACAACACCATTTGAAATATATTCATGCATTAATAGACCTAAAAATAGGTTTTAATTTTAAGGTCTTAAGTAAAGGTATATTAGACTGCTGTTTGTAATGAGACACGCAACTGACTGAACTTAGACCTGTGTTGCCACTTAAACAGTGATAGTATATCCAAGGTATGTGGAGATGGCTGGAAATGACACATGAAACACCCGTGCATCTACAGAACAGTTAGGATACCAACAGGCATTTCAAATGAAAATAGATGCCATTGTGAAAGCAACTGAATCAAGGCCTATCTATTGATTCTCGATCCATTGATTACAGTACAAGCTCAGAAATAGTACCCTAATCTGCCTGTAATATGGAGCTGAATCTGTTTCTAAAGTGAACATTCTGTCACCTTAAGTTAAGTGCCTAGAGCCTCTTGAATGATGTAACGTATTTCAGCTGGCTTCCAGCTCCCTCTCCAGAGAGGTATTTCTCAAAGCTCTCCTTCTGCTCCTCTGTGAACTTTTGGATAGTCCAGCAGATTTGACATGGCACCTGACACTTATGTTTAGGCAACTGAAGTCCACCATGGTTAGGCAGTCAAGAGTAAAGAGAATAAAGGAAAGAGGGATTTTAGGGAGAATCTTTCCATAATAAGAACCCTTCTGTAATGATAGATCATCCCACCGATGTTAGACACTTGTGTTTCATCAGTGACTACAGACATCCTCCCTCTAGGAGATCAGAGTTAGATGTGATTAGTCCAGCTACAGGCTGATTTCTGAGCACTTTTCATCCACTCCATTGATGGCTAAGTGGACAGGCCTTTTTGGAAACTTCATGACACTTTCATCTGCTTCTGCAATCATCTGTTCATTTTGAAATATTGACAATTAGCTGTTTGATTCTATTTTTAATAGTCTTAGGATGAGTACAGTGTCTTGGAAAGAAGATTTCAAAAATAAATTTAGGTTCATTGAAAAAAGTCATAAGGTGTAAAAGCAGTAGCAAATGCAGTGAATCTTTTAACATTATTTTCAGTTATTGTGATATTCATGGGAGCCAGAAGCTGAGCAAAAGCTGCCTGTATCTAGAAGCTACCTTATTTTTTCTTGTTTATCAAATCGTTGTTTCAGTCTCTAGCAAGTTCTGAATTATTGATTTGCATGTTGATAAAATTCACCCTAAAGTGAAAAAATGATGAAAAGAGAAATCTGAATTGTAAATATTTCCATTAAAGCAATTGTTTAGAAAAATGAATACTCCCCAAAAAAAGAAAAAACTACAGAAATTTAGTGTATAGGTAAATCATGCATATTATACAAGATAATAGCCTTTCATCTTAATAGCTTTTCTAACACTGAAGAATGAGATGAATACAGAATTCTCAGGTTTTGTGAAGTTATTTGTGTGGGGCTTTAAAAGTGTTCTTCCGAGATGTATGGAGGAGAGCTGTGAACTACTCTCTTGATTTTTCCTGTTTGACTTACTTGCTTACAATAATCTCTTTTTTTCTGTACTCCCCTGAACCATTATTCTTTAAACTTGAACATATTTGTGGATGTGCTGGATACTAAAACTGAATGATCAGTACTTGTCCATTATGTTGTGTTGTTGGGAAAAGGTTTGATCAAATGGATGCTGATTTTATCTTTTTATCCTTTTATTCTTCTGTGGTGCTTCAAAACATCAGATAGATAGATACACAGATAGGAAAACTCTAAGCACACCATACAGATTCACTATGTATTCTTCATTTATCTTTTATTTATTAACTGGTGAGATGGGTAGTGGTTTTTACTTAAATAATTTCATTGAATTAAAATCTGCTGAAAGGTATATCCAAGGACACTTCTTCTGGACCAGGAAGCTTCTGGATCATAAAACTCTATAAGGTCTAAAAATTGTTTATTGCCTTCCTGTGGTAGGTTCTCTGGGACTCTGCACTGGTGGTTTCTGTGGTCAAACACCAGAGAGGTGTTAAGTCTAATAGAGTTTTAATGACATTAACAGAATGACCTAATGTTATACTGCAGACTTTTTCTAAAGGTTTTCTCAGTTCTAAAGTAGAGAAGAAATTCTGAAATCTGCAGCAAAACCAGGATGGTCTGGGTTACACAGCAGGCTGTTAAAAAAAAAAAAAGAAAACAAACAAGAAAAGCTTTAAAACTTGTTTTAGACTTTACACATTTCTTTACCTGAACATGTTACGAGATAAAATGAGAGAATTACAGTTTATGATGATAGCTAGTGTTTTTTGCCCATGTTTTGGTTGATGAGATTGCAGAAGGGTATTTCCTGTCCTTCTCTCTCACAATCAGATTTCTGCTTCTTTCCTTTCATTAGGATACCGGTGTAACAAGGTATCTGTGCAGTAGAGAAACTGCAACAGAAAAAAAATGATCTTTCCTCAAAAGAATGCTCAGGCATCATTTATAACTCATCCAAGGCATAAATAAATGTACAAAAGTATAAATCAATTGATTTTTTTATACTTACAGCGCTACAGCACATCTTGTGACTTTTTTTTTTTTTTGCCAAAATCAAGAAAAACACCAATATTTAAGCAATGGCCACAACTTTCTATATCTCATTTCCTTTTTTCTAAACAAACAGACAAATTAAAAAGGAAAAAGTCAACACCTTGGGGTAAGTAGGTTAGTTGACTGCATGATTAATTCATAAATTAGTGGAATAGCATTTTAAATTATTATACACAGATCCAAATATTAGTGTAGGAAGCTAGCAGATTTCCAACACAAAATACACAGCCATACAAATGTAACCTAAATTCTCTTAGTCTCCTATGACACCATGAGTTAAGAGCTATCACCTTTGGTCTTCAGGTTTCAGTTCATTATCATGCTGCTTGGAGTAATTTTTTTATATCTTATGGTTTGTTTTACATATTTCTCAAACTCTTTTGAAAGGAAAGTGATACGGTTTTCTATATTGAAGCATTTTAAGACTTAATGTATAGGCATATCTATTTTTATTCAAAAGTATGAATTCCTTTTGATTCGTGTAAATCACTGACTTGTCTTCCCATGAAAGGACTGCATGAATATTTTATAAAGCAATCTATTTTCCTTAATTTGTTATTTCAAGATGTTTATAGGTGTTCTCATTTCTTCATATAAAAAACAGAATGAGGCAATTTTCCCCTGTATTTTATAGTGGGAGTCTCACTGCAATATATCTGGTGCCTTCAGTCATATAATGTTGCTCAAATGTGATTGTGCTTGTCTGCCTCAGTAAAGTGTGCTGGGACTACCAAGGAAAACAACCTTCCAAAATCTACTCAACAGCCATATCTGGAAAAATGCAGACTAAATAAACCCTAATTTCTGTGGTTTGCCAAACTGAACTAAAATAATAGATTATTTTAGATATCTATTCTTGACGAAAGTTGATTTTCAATGACAAATTTGGTGTTGTGTTAGCACCTGAAACATGTTTAGCTGTGTGTCCTAAGGTTATTTGACAATGTTCATTGGTTTGATATGGGTTATTTATTTTCTGTCTGGTGCATCCAAGTCAGAACTGCTAGCACAATGGTTGCTTTAACCTTTTCGACTTATAATGCAGCTACAGGTCCTTCATGGAAGGGTAGATGATCAGTTTTTTGTTATTCTGCGTTATCACAGGAGTACAGAAGCATTACTGAATTAGGCTCAACTTTCAGTCTCTGCACAAAAAGTTAGAAACAGGCAGGTCATGGGTAAAATCCTGACCTATAAATCTATAGTCATGTAATATGTTATTGACAGTCTTGTAAGAGGCCATAAGCTGTTTACTGAGTTTGTAAGTGCTCAGGACTACAGCTTCTGTTTGCTCTGCCTGAACTTTTCTTGATCAAGAATCATTTTTAGTCAAAAGCAGTTATTACAGAGAGAAGACATATATGCAGAAAAAGTTTCAATATGAATAATAATGCAGTTAAAATTGTTATACCAAAATCCTTATTTTCTACTCCTTTTCCTGAATCATTTTTCCCCTACCTTTAAGCACTCATCCAGAAGGGCACAGGCTTCTTACAAGTCCTAGTATCATATTCTGGCTGTGTATATGCCCTGGTTAGCATCGGCCATTTCAAGTTATACCACATATTGACCACAAAATCATTTTAGATACCTAAATGGTGTGTGCTCCTCAACTTCATCCTCCATTGCAAAAGGGCATAGGTCGTCATAAATACTGAATTGTTATCTGCTAACCTAGTGTAGTTGTCTTGGATACACTGCAGTGTCCCAGAAGGCACTCAGCGTGAGTTTTATCCCCGTGAACTATAACAGCATCTTAAACACATCCATAGGCACCTACAGGAAGATTTTAGCATCTCATTATATGTTAAAAATAACGAATCTAAAATAGAACCCCATCATTATGGAAAAAATATATAAATGTGTACAGAATCAGTTTTATAGTGGGGGTGTGCTTAAAAAAAATTAAAAAAATCCCTTCAATTAAGATTCAGGAGACCTCAAATGAAATTCACTTTCCGAAGCAGACTGGAGCAAAGGCCTGAATCTGTGTTTCCTAATTGCTAGCAAATATTTCTTTAAGTACTTGCCTGACTTACTAAGCTGAACCAGTTAGTCAAATTCAACATAGATTTCCCAGTGAATCTAGCTTTACCCAAACTTATTTACAATTTGGGAGCTTTTTCTCAACTATGTGTTAAAATAGAAACAGCGATAACTAACTTTTCCTGTCCTAGTTAAAATAGCTGCACCAGCTTTATTTTTATGATTAGTTCTCTAGGTGCTATTTTGTTATTTTGTGAAATACTTTTAACTTTCTCAGAGATTATATTTGTGCTGTATTAGCTGTCATCTTATTTTTCAAATCATATTCCACTTGCCACATCTTTAACCCTTAGCATTTTTACCAAGCATGCTACTTCAGGTTTGAAAAGGGGAAATAGTCTTTTCCTTTTTCCTTTTCTTTTTTTTTTTTTTTTCTTTTTTTTCCTTCTTTGCTTATTTGGAAAGGAAAGGATTAATAATGCTTGGGAATGAATACTTTCTATTTCATTTTACTAGAGGATTTATGTAGAGAAGAAAACAAGTGACATGTACAATCTGTAACACCTGAGATGTTGCACCAAACTCATTAACATTGCTTACCACATCTTATGCCAAATGGGGCCAGGATATTTATTGATAACCAGCTTAATTGCATATCACTCAGGAAAGTCAACTGAGCCACAAATTAATCTTTTAATTATCACTTAGGCACACCGTCCTGACACAAAGTATTCACAATACATACCTAGCTAATCACATTGCATACAAAGGTAGTAATTTAAAGTTTTGCCATGTATTTCATTACTGTGTATTTGCCAAGATATTCTTTGTTATTCAGGTGTTGTCACTTGTCACTCAGTGAAAACACTTGGCTGACATTATGCAGCATCATTGATCTTACTGAGCGTGAAGGAGGTGACATAGCTTATGGCTTCTTCAATAATTCCCTGAATATAAAAACTTTGCCAAGTTGCTTTAGATGTCTAGAACATCAGGCTATAGCTGACAACTCTCTTTTTGAAAGCAAGGATATTAATTTCTACCAAGACATTAACAGCAAAAAAGAGGAAGGATTTTTTTAATTACAATGTTATACATGGGTTTTTCCAAGGATCAAAAAGTAAAAATACTCTAAAAGAGGAAGGAATATTCCAAAAGAAGATGCTTTCTTTAAGGATATATTAGTGTTAACCCATTCTTCTTAATAAAGGGTGTAGAACTGAACTTAAGGAATAACAAGAAAACTTTTATTTATAAAAATTAGCTCAAATTCTGCTTTTATGCACAAAAAATGGAACTTTATGTTTCGGATCTATCAGGAACATACTCTAAACAGTACTAATACTGTATAACTTCACTGAGTTCTTGCAGGTTTTTTTTAAGGAAATCAGTGTTTTGGAGATCCATACTGTTTAGTAAAGAATTAAAACCATATAATTTATTTCACTGAATACTGGCAATTATTTGCTATCTTTCTTTGATAAGGCTACCAATATGGTATATGAAATCTCGTACATTTTGGATTCTGTAAGGAATATCACTCATTGCCAAGCAAATAAGATCACTATGATCTTACCATTATGTGACACATTAAATGGATTAAGAACTGGCCAACTGATAGATCATGGCTTGATGCTACTTGTCACTGATAATCAGAAGGAAATGGACAAGGGGTGCTATTTCACATGGCTTGGTACTAGTGTGGCTGTCTCCAAAAGTTCTGTTTATTCCCTAATCCAAAAAACATTCTGATATGCTGGAGTGGTTGTACATATACGAGGAATCAAAGTGACTCCGCACATTGACAGACCCATAGTGCCCTGATTTTATTGAAGAAAACTGCAGCAAGAACTGACCAAAACCTGTTTTGGTTGTTGTTTTTTTTTTTTTTAATTCCAGAGGAATACTTTCATTCAGACAGTAAATCATTCTTAGGAGTCCTACTGAGAAGGTTATAATATATTGCTAAATCATGGAAAGCATAGCATCAATAACAACTGTTGTTTTACATATAATGTAATTGGGCGTAAAAATGTTAATTCCAAAAAGACAAAGGGTTTAAATGTCTAAGGTGATAACTGTAGAAGATAATTCTTATAAAACACAATTTCACATATTCTGTGCATTCTGCTACAAAGGGCAAAATGAAGGGAAAAAAAAAAAAAAAGAGAATAAATTTCTAACGTAACCAGGAAAGGGAGAGAGAATATTTGAGATGTCATGAAAGATGAGATCCAGAATTTGTGGACCAGATTGTCAAAGAACTACAGCTTCTGTAATGAAGAAGAGTGGCCAGGAGACTAAAGAGCCATTTAAACCAGCTTTACGTGTTTTGAGTTGTGCCTGCAGCGTTGAACAGCCACACGAGATGTAGCAGCTGCATGGCTGGATTTGGCCCTGTGAAATTGTGAGCTCTTTATTCTTTATTATAGTAGTTATCTCAGACAAAAACTACCTCAGTGTGTAACTACATATTACTGATATTTCCCTTTCAGGTGACCTTATCTGATTGCCTTCTATCCATATATATCCTACAGAAATCACAAAGTTCATTAACTCTTCATTAAGTCTCATTTACATGTCAGAGTTCCAGGTTAGTTGCATATCTCTTTCAATAGTGCACAGAAAGATCTTGCAATTATTAACTAAAAGCTGCATTTAAGCTAATGTAAACAACTCTGTACAAAGTCTAATATAGTAAAACTTCTTAAAATGCATCTGCTTGAAGGAATTGATCAGTTACTGTCCTGGGTTCAGCAGTAGCAGTTTTTTTTTCTTTTCT